>JAUJYP020000019.1:0-74735 GCA_030674075.2 Linum usitatissimum | reverse complement strand
CATTTTTCAATTCTATCTTTATCTTTACATAGTGGTAGCGTCGTAATATTAGTGTCGACCAAATTCCTAAAATTTGGAGTTCCCAAAATTTAGTCATGACTCAATTCCTACCAGTACTTCTCGACCTAGTTCCTCGTATTTGCTCTCAGCCCTATTCGTGAAGTTCAAAAATCATGATTTAGTTTTTGATTTTTTCTTTAACTAGATATCGAAATCTGCTGAGAACCATTTCCAAATTTTTTATATGAATAAATAATTTTATTTAGGCATAAAATACTAATCACAAGAGAGTGTTATATATTAGAGAAAGTAAAAACAATACATTTTGGTAAATTCTACCATCCTCAAAGATTTATGGATAATAATATAACAAAGAAACTTATTGCTTCAATTAATACTTGCGTTTTATATTTGATGGTTGGGTATGTGTAGGATATTTTTTCAATTGAGAGCTATGGTCTGTAAACTGAGAGTTATGGTTTAGTTACTTGGTAATGGTCATATCCGACCCAATCGACCAAAATACATGTTTTTTTGGTGGTAACTCGATCCTTTGCAATTTTTCAATTCTACCTTTATCTTTACATAGAGGTAGCGTCGTAATATTATTCCCGACCAAGTTCCTAAAATTTGGAGTTCCCAAAATTTAGTGATGACTCAATTCCTACCATTACTTCTCGACCTAGTTCCTCGTATTTGCTCTCAGCCCTATTCGTGAAGTTCAAAAATCCAGATTTAGTTTTTGATTTTTTCTTTAACTAAATATCGAAATCTGCTGAGCACCATTTCCAAATTTTTTATATGAATAAATAATTTTATTTAGGCATAAAATACTAATCACGAGAGAGTGTTATACATTAGAGAAAGTAAAACAATACATTTTGGTAAATTCTACCATCCTAAAGATTTATGGATAATAATATAACAAAGAAACTTATTGCTTCAATTAATACTTGCGTTTTATATTTGATGGTTGGGTATGTGTAGGATATTTTTTCAATTGAGAGCTATGGTATGTAAACTGAGAGTTATGATTTAGTTACTTGGTAATGGTCATGGTCATATCCGACCCAATCGACCAAAATACATATTTTTTTGGTGGTAACTCGATCCTTTGGCATTTTTCAATTCTACCTTTATCTTTACATAGAGATAGCGTCGTAATATTATTCCCGACCAAGTTCCTAAAATTTGGAGTTCCCAAAATTTAGTCATGACTCAATTCCTACCATTACTTCTCGACCTAGTTCCTCGTATTTGCTCTCAGCCCTATTCGTGAAGTTCAAAAATCATGATTTAGTTTTTTATTTTTTCTTTAACTAGTTATCGAAATCTGCTGATCACCATTTCCAAACATTTTATATGAATAAATAATTTTATTTAGGCATAAAATACTAATCACAAGAGAGTGTTATACATTAAAGAAAGTAAAAACAATACATTTTGGTAAATTCTACCATCCTAAAGATTTATGGATAATAATATAAAAAACAAACTTATTACTTCAATTAATACTTGCGTTTTATATTTGATGGTTGGGTATGTGTAGGATATTTTTTCAATTGAGAGCTATGGTCTGTAAACTGAGAGTTATAGTTTAGTTACTTGGTAATGGTCAGATCCGTCCCAATTGTCTAAAATACTTGTTTAGTTGGTGGTAACTCGATCCTTTGCCATTTTTCAATTCTACCTTTATCTTTACATAGAGGTAGCGTCGTAATATTATTCCCGACCAAGTTACTAAAATTTGGAGTTCCCAAAGTTTAGTCATGACTCAATTCCTACCATTACTTATCGTCCTAGTTCCTCGTATTTGCTCTCAACCCTATTCGTGAAGTTCAAAAATCATGATTTAGTTTTTGATTTTTTCTTTAAGTAGATATCGAAATTTGCTGAGCACCATTTCCAAATTTTTTATATGAATAAATAATTTTATTTAGGCATAGAATACTAATCACAAGAGAGTGTTATACATTAGAGAAAGTAAAAACAATACATTTTGGTAAATTCTACCATCCTATAGATTTATGGATAATAATATAAAAAACAAACTTATTACTTCAATTAATACTTGCGTTTTATATTTGATGGTTGGGTATGTGTAGGATCTTTTTTCAATTGAGAGCTATGATGTGTAAACTCACACCTATGGTTTAGTTACTTGGTAATGGTCATGTCCGACCCAATTGACTAAAATACATGTTTAGTTGGTGGTAACTCGATCCTTTGGCATTTTTCAATTCTATCTTTATGATTACATAGTGGTAGCGTCGTAATATTAGTCCCGACCAAGTTCCTAAAATTTGGAGATCCCAAAATTAGTCATGACTCAATTCCTACCATTTCTTCTCGACCTAGTTCCTCTTATTTGCTCTCGGCACTATTCCCGAAGTTCAAAAATCATGATTTAGTTTTTGATTTTTTCTTTAAGTAGATATCGAAATCTGCTGAGCACCATTTCCTAATTTTTTATATGAATAAATAGTTTTATTTAAGCATAAAATACTAATCATAAGAGAGTGTCATACATTAGAGAAAGTAAAAACAATACATTTTGGTAAATTCTACAATCCTAAAGATTTATGGATAATAATATAACAAAGAAACTTATTGCTTCAATTAATACTTGCGTTTTATATTTGATAGTTGGGTATGTGTAAGATATTTTTTCAATTGAGAGCTATGGGTTAGTTACTTGGTAATGGTCATATCCGACCCAATTGACTAAAATACATGTTTAGTTGGTGGTAACTCGATCCTTTGGCATTTTTCAATTCTACCTTTATCATTACATGGTGGTAGCGTCGTAATATTAGTCCCGACCAAGTTCCTAAAATTTGGAGATCCCAAAATTTAGTGATGACTCAATTCCTACCATTTCTTCTCGACCTAGTTCCTCTTATTTGCTCTCGGCACTATTCCCGAAGTTCAAAAATCATGATTTAGTTTTTGATTTTTTCTTTAACTAGATATCGAAATCCGCTGAGCACCATTTCCTAATTTTTTATTTGAATAAATAATTTTATTTAGGCATAAAATACTAATCATAAGAGAGTGTTATACATTAGAGAAAGTAAAAACAATACATTTTGGTAAATTCTACCATACTAAAGATTTATGGTTAATAATATAAAAAAGAAACTTATTGCTTCAATTAATACTTGCGTTTTATATTTGATGGTTGGGTATGTGTAGGATATTTTTTCAATTGAGAGCTATGGTCTGTAAACTGAGACCTATGGTTTAGTTACTTGGAAATGGTCATATCCGACCCAATCGACCAAAATACATGTTTAGTTGGTGGTAACTCGATCCTTTGGCATTTTTTTATTCCATCATTATCTTTATATAGTGGTAGCGTCGTAATATTAGTCCCGACCAAGTTCTTAAAATTTGGAGATCCCAAAATTAATCATGACTCAATTCCTACCATTTCTTCTCGACCTAGTTCCTCTTATTTGCTCTCGGCCCTATTCCCGAAGTTCAAAAATCATGATTTCGTTTTTGATTTTTTCTTTAACTAGTTACCGAAATCTGCTAAGCACCATTTCCTAATTTTTTATATGAATAAATAGTTTTATTTAAGCATAAAATAGTAATCATAAGAGAGTGTCATACATTAGAGAAAGTAAAAACAGTACATTTTGGTAAATTCTACCATCCTAAAGATTTATGGATAATAATATAACAAAGAAACTTATTGCTTCAATTAATACTTGCGTTTTATATTCGATAGTTGGGTATGTGTAAGATATTTTTTCAATTGAGAGATATGGTTTAGTTACTTGGTAATGGTCATATCCGACCCAATCGACCAAAATACATGTTTTTTTAGTGGTAACTCGATCCTTTGCCAATTTTCAATTCTACCTTTATCTTTACATAGAGGTAGCGTCGTAATATTATTCCCAACCAAGTTCCTAAAATTTGGAGTTCCCAAAATTTAGTCATGACTCAATTCCTACCATTACTTCTCGACCTAGTTCCTCGTATTTGCTCTCAGCCCTATTCGTGAAGTTAAAAAATCATGATTTAGTTTTTGATTTTTTCTTTTAACTAGTTATTGAAATCTGCTGATCACCATTTCCAAATTTTTTATATGAATAAATAGTTTTATTTAGGCATAAAATACTAATCACAAGAGAGTGTTATACATTAAAGAAAGTAAAAACAATACATTTTGGTAAATTCTACCATCCTAAAGATTTATGGATAATAATATAAAAAACAAACTTATTACTTCAATTAATACTTGCGTTTTATATTTGATGGTTGGGTATGTGTAGGAAATTTTCTCAATTGAGAGCTATGATGTGTAAACTCAGACCTATGGTTTAGTTACTTGGTAATGGTCATATCCGACCCAATTGACTAAAATACATGTTTAGTTGGTGGTAACTCGATCCTTTGGCATTTTTCAATTCTATCTTTATCATTACATAGTGGTAGCGTCGTAATATTAGTCCCGACCAAGTTCCTAATATTTGGAGATCCCAAAATTAGTCATGACTCAATTCCTACCATTTCTTCTCGACCTAGTTCCTCCTATTTGCTCTCGGGCACTATTCCCGAAGTTCAAAAATCATGATTTAGTTTTTGATTTTTTCTTTAACTAGTTATCGAAATCTGCTGAGCACCATTTCCTAATTTTTTATTTGAATAAATAATTTTATTTAGGCATAAAATACTAATCATAAGAGAGTGTTATACATTAGAGAAAGTAAAAACAATACATTTTGGTAAATTCTACCATCCTAAAGATTTATGGTTAATAATATAAAAAAGAAACTTATTGCTTCAATTAATACTTGCGTTTTATATTTGATGGTTGGGTATGTGTAGGATATTTTTTCAATTGAGAGCTATGGTCTGTAAACTGAGACCTATGGTTTAGTTACTTGGTAATGGTCATATCCGACCCAATCGACCAAAATACATGTTTAGTTGGTGGTAACTCGATCCTTTGGCATTTTTTAATTCTATCTTTATCTTTACATAGTGGCAGCGTCGTAATATTAGTCCCGACCAAGTTCTTAAAATTTGGAGATCCCAAAATTAATCATGACTCAATTCCTACCATTTCTTCTCGACCTAGTTCCTCTTATTTGCTCTCGGCCTTATTCCTGAAGTTCAAAAATCGTGATTTAGTTTTTGATTTTTTTCTTTAACTAGTTACCGAAATCTGCTGAGCACCATTTCCTAATATTTTATATGAATAAATAGTTTTATTTAAGCATAAAATAGTAATCATAAGAGAGTGTCATACATTAGAGAAAGTAAAAACAATATATTTTGGTAAATTCTACCATCCTAAAGGTTTATGGATAATAATATAAAAAACAAACTTATTTATTCAATTAATACTTGAGTTTTATATTTGATGGTTGGGTATGTGTAGGATATTTTTTAAATTGAGAGCTATGGTCTGTAAACTCAGACCTATGGTTTAGTTACTTGGTAATGGTCATATCCGACCCAATTGACTAAAATACATGTTTAGTTGGTGGGAACTCGATCCTTTGGCATTTTTCAATTCTATCTTTATCATTACATAGTGGTAACGTAATAATATTAGTCCCGACCAAGTTCCTAAAATTTGGAGATCCCAAAATTAGTCATGACTCAATTCCTACCATTTCTTCTCGACCTAGTTCCTCTTATTTGCTCTCGGCACTATTCCCGAAGTTCAAAAATCATGATTTAGTTTTTGATTTTTTCTTTAACTAGTTATCGAAATCTGCTGAGCACCATTTCCTAATTTTTTATTTCAATAAATAGTTTTATTTAGGCATAAAATACTAATCATAAGAGAGTGTCATACATTAGAGAAAGTAAAAACAATACATTTTGGTAAATTCTACAATCCTAAAGATTTATGGATAATAATATAACAAAGAAACTTATTGCTTCAATTAATACTTGCGTTTTATATTTGATATTTGGGTATGTGTAAGATATTTTTTCAATTGAGAGCTATGGTTTAGTTACTTGGTAATAGTCATATCCGACCCAATCGACCAAAATACATGTTTTTTTGGTGGTAACTCGATCCTTTGCCATTTTTCAATTCTCCATTTATCTTTACAAAGTGGTAGCGTCGTAATATTATTCCCAACCAAGTTCCTAAAATTTGGAGTTTCCAAAATTTAGTCATGACTCAATTCCTACCATTACTTCTCGACCTAGTTCCTCGTATTTGCTCTCAACCCTATTCGTGAAGTTCAAAAATCATGATTTAGTTTTTGAT
The DNA here is from genome assembly GCA_030674075.2 of Linum usitatissimum. Lineage (NCBI taxonomy): Eukaryota > Viridiplantae > Streptophyta > Magnoliopsida > Malpighiales > Linaceae > Linum > Linum usitatissimum. Next base: position 68,488 of record JAUJYP020000019.1, on the reverse strand, counting down.
TTTTTCTTTAACTAGATATCGAAATCTGCCGAGCACTATTTCCAAATTTTTTATTTGAATAAATAATTTTATTTAGGCATAAAATACTAATCATAAGAGAGTGTTATACATTAGAGAAAGTAAAAACAATATATTTTTGTAAATTCTACCATCCTAAAGATTTATGGATAATAATATAACAAAGAAACTTATTGCTTCAATTAATACTTGAGTTTTATATTTGATGGTTGGGTATGTGTAGGATATTTTTTCAATTGACAGCTATGGTCTGTAAACTGAGACCAATGGTTTAGTTACTTGGTAATGGTCATATCCAACCCAATCGACCAAAATAGATGTTTAGTTGGTGGTAACTCGATCCTTTGGCATTTTTCAATTCTATTTTTATCATTACATAGAGGTAGCGTCGTAATATTAGTCCCGACCAAGTTCCTAAAATTTGGAGATCCCAAAATTAGTCATGACTCAATTCCTACCATTTCTTCTCGCCCTAGTTCCTCTTATTTGCTCTCGGCCCTATTCCCGAAGTTCAAAAATCATGATTTAGTTTTTGATTTTTTCCTTTACTAGTTACCGAAATCTGCTGAGCACCATTTCCTAATTTTTTATTTCAATAAATAGTTTTATTTAGGCATAAAATACTAATCATAAGAGAGTGTCATACATTAGAGAAAGTAAAAACAATACATTTTGGTAAATTCTACAATCCTAAAGATTTATGGATAATAATATAACTAAGAAACTTATTGCTTCAATTAATACTTGCGTTTTATATTTGATAGTTGGGTATGTGTAAGATATTTTTTCAATTGAGAGCTATGGGTTAGTTACTTGGTAATGGTCATATCCGACCCAATTGACTAAAATACATGTTTAGTTGGTGGTAACTCGATCCTTTGGCATTTTTCAATTCTACCTTTATCATTACATGGTGGTAGCGTCGTAATATTGGTCCCGACCAAGTTCCTAAAATTTGGAGATCCCAAAATTTAGTGATGACTCAATTCCTACCATTTCTTCTCGACCTAGTTCCTCTTATTTGCTCTCGGCACTATTCCCGAAGTTCAAAAATCATGATTTAGTTTTTGATTTTTTCTTTAACTAGATATCGAAATCTGCTGAGCACCATTTCCTAATTTTTTATTTGAATAAATAATTTTATTTAGGCATAAAATACTAATCATAAGAGAGTGTTATACATTAGAGAAAGTAAAAACAATACATTTTGGTAAATTCTACCATACTAAAGATTTATGGTTAATAATATAAAAAAGAAACTTATTGCTTCAATTAATACTTGCGTTTTATATTTGATGGTTGGGTATGTGTAGGATATTTTTTCAATTGAGAGCTATGGTCTGTAAACTGAGACCTATGGTTTAGTTACTTGGAAATGGTCATATCCGACCCAATCGACCAAAATACATGTTTAGTTGGTGGTAACTCGATCCTTTGGCATTTTTTTATTCCATCATTATCTTTATATAGTGGCAGCGTCGTAATATTAGTCCCGACCAAGTTCTTAAAATTTGGAGATCCCAAAATTAATCATGACTCAATTCCTACCATTTCTTCTCGACCTAGTTCCTCTTATTTGCTCTCGGCCCTATTCCCGAAGTTCAAAAATCATGATTTCGTTTTTGATTTTTTCTTTAACTAGTTACCGAAATCTGCTAAGCACCATTTCCTAATTTTTTATATGAATAAATAGTTTTATTTAAGCATAAAATAGTAATCATAAGAGAGTGTCATACATTAGAGAAAGTAAAAACAGTACATTTTGGTAAATTCTACCATCCTAAAGATTTATGGATAATAATATAACAAAGAAACTTATTGCTTCAATTAATACTTGCGTTTTATATTCGATAGTTGGGTATGTGTAAGATATTTTTTCAATTGAGAGATATGGTTTAGTTACTTGGTAATGGTCATATCCGACCCAATCGACCAAAATACATGTTTTTTTAGTGGTAACTCGATCCTTTGCCAATTTTCAATTCTACCTTTATCTTTACATAGAGGTAGCGTCGTAATATTATTCCCAACCAAGTTCCTAAAATTTGGAGTTCCCAAAATTTAGTCATGACTCAATTCCTACCATTACTTCTCGACCTAGTTCCTCGTATTTGCTCTCAGCCCTATTCGTGAAGTTAAAAAATCATAATTTAGTTTTTGATTTTTTCTTTTAACTAGTTATTGAAATCTGCTGATCACCATTTCCTAATTTTTTATATGAATAAATAGTTTTATTTAGGCATAAAATACTAATCACAAGAGAGTGTTATACATTAAAGAAAGTAAAAACAATACATTTTGGTAAATTGTACCATCCTAAAGATTTATGGATAATAATATAAAAAACAAACTTATTACTTCAATTAATACTTGCGTTTTATATTTGATGGTTGGGTATGTGTAGGAAATTTTCTCAATTGAGAGCTATGATGTGTAAACTCAGACCTATGGTTTAGTTACTTGGTAATGGTCATATCCGACCCAATTGACTAAAATACATGTTTAGTTGGTGGTAACTCGATCCTTTGGCATTTTTCAATTCTATCTTTATCATTACATAGTGGTAGCGTCGTAATATTAGTCCCGACCAAGTTCCTAATATTTGGAGATCCCAAAATTAGTCATGACTCAATTCCTACCATTTCTTCTCGACCTAGTTCCTCCTATTTGCTCTGGGCACTATTCCCGAAGTTCAAAAATCATGATTTAGTTTTTGATTTTTTCTTTAACTAGTTATCGAAATCTGCCGAGCGTCATTTCCTAATTTTTTATTTGAATAAATAATTTTATTTAGGCATAAAATACTAATCATAAGAGAGTGTTATACATTAGAGAAAGTAAAAACAATACATTTTGGTAAATTCTACCATCCTAAAGATTTATGGTTAATAATATAAAAAAGAAACTTATTGCTTCAATTAATACTTGCGTTTTATATTTGATGGTTGGGTATGTGTAGGATATTTTTTCAATTGAGAGCTATGGTCTGTAAACTGAGACCTATGGTTTAGTTACTTGGTAATGGTCATATCCGACCCAATCGACCAAAATACATGTTTAGTAGGTGGTAACTCGATCCTTTGGCATTTTGTTATTCCATCATTATCTTTACATAGTGGCAGCATCGTAATATTAGTCCCGACCAAGTTCTTAAAATTTGGAGATCCCAAAATTAATCATGACTCAATTCCTACCATTTCTTCTCGACCTAGTTCCTCTTATTTGCTCTCGGCCTTATTCCTGAAGTTCAAAAATCGTGATTTCGTTTTTGATTTTTTCTTTAACTAGTTACCGAAATCTGCTGAGCACCATTTCCTAATATTTTATATGAATAAATAGTTTTATTTAAGCATAAAATAGTAATCATAAGAGAGTGTCATACATTAGAGAAAGTAAAAACAATATATTTTGGTAAATTCTACCATCCTAAAGGTTTATGGATAATAATATAAAAAACAAACTTATTTATTCAATTAATACTTGAGTTTTATATTTGATGGTTGGGTATGTGTAGGATATTTTTTAAATTGAGAGCTATGGTGTGTAAACTCAGACCTATGGTTTAGTTACTTGGTAATGGTCATATCCGACCCAATTGACTAAAATACATGTTTAGTTGGTGGGAACTCGATCCTTTGGCATTTTTCAATTCTATCTTTATCATTACATAGTGGTAACGTCATAATATTAGTCCCGACCAAGTTCCTAAAATTTGGAGATCCCAAAATTAGTCATGACTCAATTCCTACCATTTCTTCTCGACCTAGTTCCTCTTATTTGCTCTCGGCACTATTCCCGAAGTTCAAAAATCATGATTTAGTTTTTGAGTTTTTCTTTAACTAGTTATCGAAATCTGCTGAGCACCATTTCCTAATTTTTATTTCAATAAATAGTTTTATTTAGGCATAAAATACTAATCATAAGAGAGTGTCATACATTAAAAAAAGTAAAAACAATACATTTTGGTAAATTCTACAATCCTAAAGATTTATGGATAATAATATAACAAAGAAACTTATTGCTTCAATTAATACTTGCGTTTTATATTTGATATTTGGGTATGTGTAAGATATTTTTTCAATTGAGAGCTATGGTTTAGTTACTTGGTAATAGTCATATCCGACCAAATCGACCAAAATACATGTTTTTTTGGTGGTAACTCGATCCTTTGCCATTTTTCAATTCTACATTTATCTTTACAAAGTGGTAGCGTCGTAATATTATTCCCAACCAAGTTCCTAAAATTTGGAGTTCCCAAAATTTAGTCATGACTCAATTCCTACCATTACTTCTCGACCTAGTTCCTCGTATTTGCTCTCAGCCCTATTCGTGAAGTTCAAAAATCATGATTTAGTTTTTGATTTTTTCTTTAACTAGATATCGAAATCAGCCGAGCACTATTTCCAAATTTTTTATATGAATAAATAATTTTATTTAGGCATAAAATACTAATCGAAGAGAGTGTTATACATTAGAGAAAGTAAAAACAATACATTTTTGTAAATTCTACCATCCTAAAGATTTATGGATAATAATACAACAAAGAAACTTATTGCTTCAATTAATACTTGAGTTTTATATTTGATGGTTGGGTATGTGTAGGATATTTTTTCAATTGACACTATGGTCCGTAAACCGAGACCAATGGTTTAGTTACTTGGTAATGGTCATATCCAACCCAATCGACCAAAATAGATGTTTAGTTGGTGGTAACTCGATCCTTTGGCATTTTTCAATTCTATTTTTATCATTACATAGAGGTAGCGTCGTAATATTAGTCCCGACCAAGTTCCTAAAATTTGGAGATCCCAAAATTAGTCATGACTCAATTCCTACCATTTCTTCTCGACCTAGTTCCTCTTATTTGCTCTCGGCCCTATTCCCGAAGTTCAAAAATCATGATTTAGTTTTTGATTTTTTCCTTTACTAGTTACCGAAATCTGCTGAGCACCATTTCCTAATTTTTTATTTCAATAAATAGTTTTATTTAGGCATAAAATACTAATCATAAGAGAGTGTCATACATTAGAGAAAGTAAAAACAATACATTTTGGTAAATTCTACAATCCTAAAGATTTATGGATAATAATATAACAAAGAAACTTATTGCTTCAATTAATACTTGCGTTTTATATTTGATATTTGGGTATGTGTAAGATATTTTTTCAATTGAGAGCTATGGTTTAGTTACTTGGTAATAGTCATATCCGACCAAATCGACCAAAATACATGTTTTTTGGTGGTAACTCGATCCTTTGCCATTTTTCAATTCTCCATTTATCTTTACAAAGTGGTAGCGTCGTAATATTATTCCCAACCAAGTTCCTAAAATTTGGAGTTTCCAAAATTTAGTCATGACTCAATTCCTACCATTACTTCTCGACCTAGTTCCTCGTATTTGCTCTCACCACTATTCGTGAAGTTCAAAAATCATGATTTAGTTTTTGATTTTTTCTTTAACTAGATATCGAAATCTGCCGAGCACTATTTCCAAATTTTTTATATGAATAAATAATTTTATTTAGGCATAAAATACTAATCGAAGAGAGTGTTATACATTAGAGAAAGTAAAAACAATACATTTTTGTAAATTCTACCATCCTAAAGATTTATGGATAATAATATAACAAAGAAACTTATTGCTTCAATTAATACTTGAGTTTTATATTTGATGGTTGGGTATGTGTAGGATATTTTTTCAATTGACAGCTATGGTCCGTAAACCGAGACCAATGGTTTAGTTACTTGGTAATGGTCATATCCAACCCAATCGACCAAAATAGATGTTTAGTTGGTGGTAACTCGATCCTTTGGCATTTTTCAATTCTATTTTTATCATTACATAGAGGTAGCGTCGTAATATTAGTCCCGACCAAGTTCCTAAAATTTGGAGATCCCAAAATTAGTCATGACTCAATTCCTACCATTTCTTCTCGACCTAGTTCCTCTTATTTGCTCTCGGCCCTATTCCCGAAGTTCAAAAATCATGATTTAGTTTTTGATTTTTTCCTTTACTAGTTACCGAAATCTGCGAGCACCATTTCCTAATTTTTTATTTCAATAAATAGTTTTATTTAGGCATAAAATACTAATCATAAGAGAGTGTCATACATTAGAGAAAGTAAAAACAATACATTTTGGTAAATTCTACAATCCTAAAGATTTATGGATAATAATATAACAAAGAAACTTATTGCTTCAATTAATACTTGCGTTTTATATTTGATATTTGGGTATGTGTAAGATATTTTTTCAATTGAGAGCTATGGTTTAGTTACTTGGTAATAGTCATATCCGACCAAATCGACCAAAATACATGTTTTTTGGTGGTAACTCGATCCTTTGCCATTTTTCAATTCTCCATTTATCTTTACAAAGTGGTAGCGTCGTAATATTATTCCCAACCAAGTTCCTAAAATTTGGAGTTTCCAAAATTTAGTCATGACTCAATTCCTACCATTACTTCTCGACCTAGTTCCTCGTATTTGCTCTCAGCCCTATTCGTGAAGTTCAAAAATCATGATTTAGTTTTTGATTTTTTCTTTAACTAGATATCGAAATCTGCCGAGCACTATTTCCAAATTTTTTATATGAATAAATAATTTTATTTAGGCATAAAATACTAATCAGAAGAGAGTGTTATACATTAGAGAAAGTAAAAACAATACATTTTTGTAAATTCTACCATCCTAAAGATTTATGGATAATAATATAACAAAGAAACTTATTGCTTCAATTAATACTTGAGTTTTATATTTGATGGTTGGGTATGTGTAGGATATTTTTTCAATTGACAGCTATGGTCTGTAAACTGAGACCAATGGTTTAGTTACTTGGTAATGGTCATATCCAACCCAATCGACCAAAATAGATGTTTAGTTGGTGGTAACTCGATCCTTTGGCTTTTTTCAATTCTATTTTTATCATTACATAGAGGTAGCGTCGTAATATTAGTCCCGACCAAGTTCCTAAAATTTGGAGATCCCAAAATTAGTCATGACTCAATTCCTACCATTTCTTCTTGCCCTAGTTCCTCTTATTTGCTCTCGGCCCTATTCCCGAAGTTCAAAAATCATGATTTAGTTTTTGATTTTTTCCTTTACTAGTTACCGAAATCTGCTGAGCACCATTTCCTAATTTTTTATTTCAATAAATAGTTTTATTTAGGCATAAAATACTAATCATAAGAGAGTGTCATACATTAGAGAAAGTAAAAACAATACATTTTGGTAAATTCTACAATCCTAAAGATTTATGGATAATAATATAACTAAGAAACTTATTGCTTCAATTAATACTTGCGTTTTATATTTGATATTTGGGTATGTGTAAGATATTTTTTCAATTGAGAGCTTTGGTTTAGTTACTTGGTAATGGTCATATCCGACCAAATCGACCAAAATACATGTTTTTTTGGTGGTAACTCGATCCTTTGCCATTTTTCAATTCTACCTTTATCATTACATAGTGGTAGCGTCGTCATATTAGTCCCGACCAAGTTCCTAAAATTTGGAGATCCCAAAATTAGTCATGACTCAATTACTACCATTTCTTCTCGACCTAGTTCCTCTTATTTGCTCTCGACACTATTCCCGAAGTTCTAAAATCATGATTTAGTTTTTGAGTTTTTCTTTAACTAGTTATCGAAATCTGCTGAGCACCATTTCCTAATTTTTTATTTCAATAAATAGTTTTATTTAGGCATAAAATACTAATCATAAGAGAGTGTCATACATTAGAGAAAGTAAAAACAATACATTTTGGTAAATTCTACAATCCTAAAGATTTATGGATAATAATATAACAAAGAAACTTATTGCTTCAATTAATACTTGCGTTTTATATTTGATATTTGGGTATGTGTAAGATATTTTTTCAATTGAGAGCTTTGGTTTAGTTACTTGGTAATGGTCATATCCGACCAAATCGACCAAAATACATGTTTTTTTGGTGGGAACTCGATCCTTTGCCATTTTTCAATTCTACCTTTATCATTACATAGTAGTAGCGTCGTAATATTAGTCCCGACCAAGTTCCTAAAATTTGGAGATCCCAAAATTAGTCATGACTCAATTCCTACCATTTCTTCTCGACCTAGTTCCTCTTATTTGCTCTCGACACTATTCCCGAAGTTCTAAAATCATGATTTAGTTTTTGAGTTTTTCTTTAACTAGTTATCGAAATCTACTGAGCACCATTTCCTAATTTTTTATTTCAATAAATAGTTATATTTAGGCATAATATACTAATCATAAGAGAGTGTCATACATTAGAGAATGTAAAAACAATACATTTTGGTAAATTGTACAATCCTAAAGATTTATGGATAATAATATAACAAAGAAACTTATTGCTTCAATTAATACTTGCGTTTTATATTTGATATTTGGGTATGTGTAAGATATTTTTTCAATTGAGAGCTTTGGTTTAGTTACTTGGTAATGGTCATATCCGACCAAATCGACCAAAATACATGTTTTTTTGGTGGTAACTCGATCCTTTGCCATTTTTCAATTCTACCTTTATCATTACATAGTGGTAGCGTCGAAATATTAGTCCCGACCAAGTTCCTAAAATTTGGAGATCCCAAAATTAGTCATGACTCAATTCCTACCATTTCTTCTCGACCTAGTTCCTCTTATTTGCTCTCGACACTATTCCCGAAGTTCTAAAATCATGATTTAGTTTTTGAGTTTTTCTTTAACTAGTTATTGAAATCTGCTGATCACCATTTCCTAATTTTTTATTTCAATAAATAGTTTTATTTAGGCATAAAATACTAATCATAAGAGAGTGTCATACATTAGAGAAAGTAAAAACAATACATTTTTGTAAATTCTACAATCCTAAAGATTTATGGATAATAATATAACAAAGAAACTTATTGCTTCAATTAATACTTGCGTTTTATATTTGATATTTGGGTATGTGTAAGATATTTTTTCAATTGAGAGCTTTGGTTTAGTTACTTGGTAATGGTCATATCCGACCAAATCGACCAAAATACATGTTTTTTTGGTGGTAACTCGATCCTTTGCCATTTTTCAATTCTACCTTTATCTTTACATAGAGCTAGCGTCATAATATTATTCCCAACCAAGTTCCTAAAATTTGGAGTTCCCAAAATTTAGTCATGACTCAATTTCTACCATTACTTCTCGACCTAGTTCCGCGTATTTGCTCTCAGCCCTATTCGTGATGTTCAAAAATCATGATTTAGTTTTTGATTTTTTCTTTAACTAGATATCGAAATCTACTGAGCACCATTTCCAAATTTTTTATATGAATAAATAATTTTATTTAGGCATAAAATACTAATCATAAGAGAGTGTTATACATTAGAGAAAGTAAAAACAATACATTTTGGTAAATTCTACCATCCTAAAGGTTTATGGATAATAATATAAAAAACAAACTTATTAATTCAATTAATACTTGCGTTTTATATTTGATGGTTGGGTATGTGTAGGATATTTTTTCAATTGAGAGCTATGGTCCGTAAACTGAGACCTATGGTTTAGTTACTTGGTAATGGTCATATCCGACCCAATCGACCAAAATACATGTTTAGTTGGTGGTAACTCGATCCTTTGGCATTTTTTTATTCCATCATTATCTTTACATAGTGGCAGCGTCGTAATATTAGTCCTGACCAAGTTCTTAAAATTTGGAGATCCCAAAATTAATCATGACTCAATTACTACCATTTCTTCTCGACCTAGTTCCTCTTATTTGCTCTCGACACTATTCCCGAAGTTCTAAAATCATGATTTAGTTTTTGAGTTTTTCTTTAACTAGTTATCGAAATCCGCCGAGCACCATTTCCTAATTTTTTATTTCAATAAATAGTTTTATTTAGGCATAAAATACTAATCATAAGAGAGTGTCATACATTAGAGAAAGTAAAAACAATACATTTTGGTAAATTCTACAATCCTAAAGATTTATGGATAATAATATAACAAAGAAACTTATTGCTTCAATTAATACTTGCGTTTTATATTTGATATTTGGGTATGTGTAAGATATTTTTTCAATTGAGAGCTTTGGTTTAGTTACTTGGTAATGGTCATATCCGACCAAATCGACCAAAATACATGTTTTTTTGGTGGGAACTCGATCCTTTGCCATTTTTCAATTCTACCTTTATCATTACATAGTAGTAGCGTCGTAATATTAGTCCCGACCAAGTTCCTAAAATTTGGAGATCCCAAAATTAGTCATGACTCAATTCCTACCATTTCTTCTCGACCTAGTTCCTCTTATTTGCTCTCGACACTATTCCCGAAGTTCTAAAATCATGATTTAGTTTTTGAGTTTTTCTTTAACTAGTTATCGAAATCTACTGAGCACCATTTCCTAATTTTTTATTTCAATAAATAGTTATATTTAGGCATAATATACTAATCATAAGAGAGTGTCATACATTAGAGAATGTAAAAACAATACATTTTGGTAAATTGTACAATCCTAAAGATTTATGGATAATAATATAACAAAGAAACTTATTGCTTCAATTAATACTTGCGTTTTATATTTGATATTTGGGTATGTGTAAGATATTTTTTCAATTGAGAGCTTTGGTTTAGTTACTTGGTAATGGTCATATCCGACCAAATCGACCAAAATACATGTTTTTTTGGTGGTAACTCGATCCTTTGCCATTTTTCAATTCTACCTTTATCATTACATAGTGGTAGCGTCGAAATATTAGTCCCGACCAAGTTCCTAAAATTTGGAGATCCCAAAATTAGTCATGACTCAATTCCTACCATTTCTTCTCGACCTAGTTCCTCTTATTTGCTCTCGACACCATTCCCGAAGTTCTAAAATCATGATTTAGTTTTTGAGTTTTTCTTTAACTAGTTATTGAAATCTGCTGATCACCATTTCCTAATTTTTTATTTCAATAAATAGTTTTATTTAGGCATAAAATACTAATCATAAGAGAGTGTCATACATTAGAGAAAGTAAAAACAATACATTTTTGTAAATTCTACAATCCTAAAGATTTATGGATAATAATATAACAAAGAAACTTATTGCTTCAATTAATACTTGCGTTTTATATTTGATATTTGGGTATGTGTAAGATATTTTTTCAATTGAGAGCTTTGGTTTAGTTACTTGGTAATGGTCATATCCGACCAAATCGACCAAAATACATGTTTTTTTGGTGGTAACTCGATCCTTTGCCATTTTTCAATTCTACCTTTATCTTTACATAGAGCTAGCGTCATAATATTATTCCCAACCAAGTTCCTAAAATTTGGAGTTCCCAAAATTTAGTCATGACTCAATTTCTACCATTACTTCTCGACCTAGTTCCGCGTATTTGCTCTCGGCCCTATTCGTGATGTTCAAAAATCATGATTTAGTTTTTGATTTTTTCTTTAACTAGATATCGAAATCTACTGAGCACCATTTCCAAATTTTTTATATGAATAAATAATTTTATTTAGGCATAAAATACTAATCATAAGAGAGTGTTATACATTAGAGAAAGTAAAAACAATACATTTTGGTAAATTCTACCATCCTAAAGGTTTATGGATAATAATATAAAAAACAAACTTATTAATTCAATTAATACTTGCGTTTTATATTTGATGGTTGGGTATGTGTAGGATATTTTTTCAATTGAGAGCTATGGTCCGTAAACCGAGACCTATGGTTTAGTTACTTGGTAATGGTCATATCCGACCCAATCGACCAAAATACATGTTTAGTTGGTGGTAACTCGATCCTTTGGCATTTTTTTATTCCATCATTATCTTTACATAGTGGCGCGTCGTAATATTAGTCCTGACCAAGTTCTTAAAATTTGGAGATCCCAAAATTAATCATGACTCAATTCCTACCATTTCTTCTCGACCTAGTTCCTCTTATTTGCTCTCGGCCCTATTCCCGAAGTTCAAAAATCATGATTTCGTTTTTGATTTTTTCTTTAACTAGTTACCGAAATCTGCTGATCACCATTTCCTAATTTTTTATATGAATAAATAATTTTATTTAGGCATAAAATACTAATCATAAGAGAGTGTCATACATTAGAGAAAGTAAAAACAATATATTTTTGTAAATTCTACAATCCTAAAGATTTATGGATAATAATATAACAAAGAAACTTATTGCTTCAATTAATACTTGCGTTTTATATTTGATATTTGGGTATGTGTAAGATATTTTTTCAATTGAGAGCTTTGGTTTAGTTACTTGGTAATGGTCATATCCGACCAAATCGACCAAAATACATGTTTTTTTGGTGGTAACTCGATCCTTTGCCATTTTTCAATTCTACCTTTATCTTTACATAGAGCTAGCGTCATAATATTATTCCCAACCAAGTTCCTAAAATTTGGAGTTCCCAAAATTTAGTCATGACTCAATTTCTACCATTACTTCTCGACCTAGTTCCGCGTATTTGCTCTCAGCCCTATTCGTGATGTTCAAAAATCATGATTTAGTTTTTGATTTTTTCTTTAACTAGATATCGAAATCTACTGAGCACCATTTCCAAATTTTTTATATGAATAAATAATTTTATTTAGGCATAAAATACTAATCATAAGAGAGTGTTATACATTAGAGAAAGTAAAAACAATACATTTTGGTAAATTCTACCATCCTAAAGGTTTATGGATAATAATATAAAAAACAAACTTATTAATTCAATTAATACTTGCGTTTTATATTTGATGGTTGGGTATGTGTAGGATATTTTTTCAATTGAGAGCTATGGTCTGTAAACTGAGACCTATGGTTTAGTTACTTGGTAATGGTCATATCCGACCCAATCGACCAAAATACATGTTTAGTTGGTGGTAACTCGATCCTTTGGCATTTTTTTATTCCATCATTATCTTTACATAGTGGCAGCGTCGTAATATTAGTCCTGACCAAGTTCTTAAAATTTGGAGATCCCAAAATTAATCATGACTCAATTCCTACCATTTCTTCTCGACCTAGTTCCTCTTATTTGCTCTCGGCCCTATTCCCGAAGTTCAAAAATCATGATTTCGTTTTTGATTTTTTTCTTTAACTAGTTACCGAAATCTGCTGAGCACCATTTCCTAATTTTTTATATGAATAAATAATTTTATTTAGGCATAAAATACTAATCATAAGAGAGTGTCATACATTAGAGAAAGTAAAAACAATACATTTTTGTAAATTCTACAATCCTAAAGATTTATGGATAATAATATAACAAAGAAACTTATTGCTTCAATTAATACTTGCGTTTTATATTTGATATTTGGGTATGTGTAAGATATTTTTTCAATTGAGAGCTTTGGTTTAGTTACTTGGTAATGGTCATATCCGACCAAATCGACCAAAATACATGTTTTTTTGGTGGTAACTCGATCCTTTGCCATTTTTCAATTCTACCTTTATCTTTACATAGAGCTAGCGTCATAATATTATTCCCAACCAAGTTCCTAAAATTTGGAGTTCCCAAAATTTAGTCATGACTCAATTTCTACCATTACTTCTCGACCTAGTTCCGCGTATTTGCTCTCGGCCCTATTCGTGATGTTCAAAAATCATGATTTAGTTTTTGATTTTTTTCTTTAACTAGATATCGAAATCTCTTCGAGCACCATTTCCAAATTTTTTATATGAATAAATAATTTTATTTAGGCATAAAATACTAATCATAAGAGAGTGTTATACATTAGAGAAAGTAAAAACAATACATTTTGGTAAATTCTACCATCCTAAAGGTTTATGGATAATTATATAAAAAACAAACTTATTAATTCAATTAATACTTGCGTTTTATATTTGAGGGTTGGGTATGTGTAGGATATTTTTTCAATTGAGAGCTATGGTCTGTAAACTGAGACCTATGGTTTAGTTACTTGGTAATGGTCATATCCGACCCAATCGACCAAAATACATGTTTAGTTGGTGGTAACTCGATCCTTTGGCATTTTTTTATTCCATCATTATCTTTACATAGTGGCAGCGTCGTAATATTAGTCCTGACCAAGTTCTTAAAATTTGGAGATCCCAAAATTAATCATGACTCAATTCCTACCATTTCTTCTCGACCTAGTTCCTCTTATTTGCTCTCGACCCTATTCCCGAAGTTCAAAAATCATGATTTAGTTTTTGATTTTTTCTTTAACTAGTTATCGAAATCTGCTGAGCACCATTTCCTAATTTTTTATTTGAATAAATAATTTTTTTTAGGCATAAAATACTAATCATAAGAGAGTGTTATACATTAGAGAAAGTAAAAACAATACATTTTGGTAAATTCTACCATCCTAAAGATTTATGGATAATAATATAACAAAGAAACATATTGCTTCAATTAATACTTGCATTTTATATTTGATAGTTGGGTATGTGTAAGATATTTTTTCAATTGAGAGCTATGGTTTAATTACTTGGTAATGGTCATATCCGACCCAATCGACCAGAATATATGTTTTTTTGGTGGTAACTCGATCCTTTGCCATTTTTCAGTTCTACCTTTATCTTTACATAGAGGTAGCGTCGTAATATTATTCCCAACCAAGTTCCGAAAATTTGGAGTTCCCAAAATTTAGTCATGACTCAATTTCTACCATTACTTCTCGACCTAGTTCCGCGTATTTGCTCTCAGCCCTATTCGTGATGTTCAAAAATCATGATTTAGTTTTTGATTTTTTCTTTAACTAGATATCAAAATCTACTGAGCACCATTTCCAATTTTTTTATATGAATAAATAATTTTATTTAGGCATAAAATACTAATCATAAGAGAGTGTTATACATTAGAGAAAGTAAAAACAATACATTTTGGTAAATTCTACCATCCTAAAGGTTTATGGATAATAATATAAAAAACAAATTTATTAATTCAATTAATACTTGCGTTTTATATTTGAGGGTTGGGTATGTGTAGGATATTTTTTCAATTGACAGCTATGGTCTGTAAACTGAGACCTATGGTTTAGTTACTTGGTAATGGTCATATCCGACCCAATCGACCAAAATACATGTTTAGTTGGTGGTAACTCGATCCTTTGGCATTTTTTTATTCCATCATTATCTTTACATAGTGGCAGCGTCGTAATATTAGTCCTGACCAAGTTCTTAAAATTTTGAGATCCCAAAATTAATCATGACTCAATTCCTACCATTTCTTCTCGACCTAGTTCCTCTTATTTGCTGTCGGCCCTATTCCCGAAGTTCAAAAATCATGATTTCGTTTTTGATTTTTTCTTTAACTAGTTACCGAAATCTGCTGAGCACCATTTCCTAATTTTTTATATGAATAAATAATTTTATTTAGGCATAAAATACTAATCATAAGAGAGTGTCATACATTAGAGAAAGTAAAAACAATACATTTTGGTAAATTCTACCATCCTAAAGATTTATGGATAATAATATAACAAAGAAACTTATTGCTTCAATTAATACTTGCGTTTTATATTTGATAGTTGGGTATGTGTAAGATATTTTTTCAATTGAGAGATATGGTTTAGTTACTTGGTAATGGTCATATCCGACCAAATCGACCAAAATACATGTTTTTTTGGTGGTAACTCGATCCTTTGCCATTTTTCAATTCTACCTTTATCTTTACATAGAGGTAGCGTTATAATATTATTCCCAACCAAGTTCCTAAAATTTGGAGTTCCCAAAATTTAGTCATGACTCAATTCCTACAATTACTTCTCGACCTAGTTCCTCGTATTTGCTCTCAGCCCTATTCGTGAAGTTCAAAAATCATGATTTAGTTTTTGATTTTTTCTTTAACTAGATATCGAAATCTTCTGAGCACCATTTCCAAATTTTTTATATGAATAAATAAATTTATTTAGGCATAAAATACTAATCACAAGAGAGTGTTATACATTAGAGAAAGTAAAAACAATACATTTTGGTAAATTCTACCATCCTAAAGGTTTATGGATAATAATATAAAAAACAAACTTATTAATTCAATTAATACTTGCGTTTTATATTTGATGGTTGGTTATGTGTAGGATATTTTTTCAATTGAGAACTATGGTGTGTAAACTCAGACCTATGGTTTAGTTACTTGGTAATGGTCATATCCGACCCAATTGACTAAAATACATGTTTAGTTAGTGGGAACTCGATCCTTTGGCATTTTTCAATTCTATCTTTATCATTACATAGTGGTAGCGTCGTAATATTAGTCCCGACCAAGTTCCGAAAATTTGGAGATCCCTAAATTAGTCATGACTCAATTCCTACCATTTCTTCTCGACCTAGTTCCTCTTATTTGCTCTCGGCACTATTCCCGAAGTTCAAAAATCATGATTTAGTTTTTGATTTTTTCTTTAACTAGTTATCGAAATCTGCTGAGCACCATTTCCTAATTTTTTATTTGAATAAATAATTTTTTTTAGGCATAAAATACTAATCATAAGAGAGTGTTATACATTAGAGAAAGTAAAAACAATACATTTTGGTAAATTCTACCATCCTAAAGATTTAGGGATAATAATATAACAAAGAAACATATTGCTTCAATTAATACTTGCGTTTTATATTTGATAGTTGGGTATGTGTAAGATATTTTTTCAATTGAGAGCTATGGTTTAATTACTTGGTAATGGTCATATCCGACCCAATCGACCAGAATATATGTTTTTTTGGTGGTAACTCGATCCTTTGCTATTTCTCAATTCTACCTTTATCTTTACATAGAGGTAGCGTCGTAATATTATTCCCAACCAAGTTCCGAAAATTTGGAGTTCCCAAAATTTAGTCATGACTCAATTCCTACCATTACTTCTCGACCTAGTTCCTCGTATTTGCTCTCAGCCCTATTCGTGAAGTTCAAAAATCATGATTTAGTTTTTGATTTTTTCTTTAACTAGATATCGAAATCTGCCGAGCACTATTTCCAAATTTTTTATATGAATAAATTATTTTTTTAGGCATAAAATACTAATCAGAAGAGAGTGTAATACATTAGAGAAAGTAAAAACAATACATTTTGGTAAATTCTACCATCCTAAAGATTTATGGATAATAATATAAAAAAAATTATTACTTCAATTAATACTTGCGTTTTATATTTGATGGTTGGGTATGTGTAGGATATTTTTTCAATTGACAGGTATGGTCTGTAAACTGAGACCTATGGTTTAGTTACTTGGTAATGGTCATATCCGACCCAATCGACCAAAATACATGTTTAGTTGGTGGTAACTCGATCCTTTGGCATTTTTTTATTCCATCATTATCTTTACATAGTGGCAGCGTCGTAATATTAGTCCTGACCAAGTTCTTAAAATTTGGAGATCCCAAAATTAATCATGACTCAATTCCTACCATTTCTTCTCGACCTAGTTCCTCTTATTTGCTGTCGGCCCTATTCCCGAAGTTCAAAAATCATGATTTCGTTTTTGATTTTTTTCTTTAACTAGTTACCGAAATCTGCCGAGCACCATTTCCTAATTTTTTATATGAATAAATAATTTTATTTAGGCATAAAATACTAATCATAAGAGAGTGTCATACATTAGAGAAAGTAAAAACAATACATTTTGGTAAATTCTACAATCCTAAAGATTTATGGATAATAATATAACAAAGAAACTTATTGCTTCAATTAATACTTGCGTTTTATATTTGATAGTTGGGTATGTGTAAGATATTTTTTCAATTGAGAGATATGGTTTAGTTACTTGGTAATGGTCATATCCGACCAAATCGACCAAAATACATGTTTTTTTGGTGGTAACTCGATCCTTTGCCATTTTTCAGTTATACCTTTATCTTTACATAGAGGTAGCGTCATAATATTATTCCCAACCAACTTCCTAAAATTTGGAGTTCCCAAAATTTAGTCATGACTCAATTCCTACCATTACTTCTCGACCTAGTTCCTCGTATTTGCTCTCAGCCCTATTTGTGAAGTTAAAAAATCATGATTTAGTTTTTGATATTTTGTTTAACTAGATATCGAAATCTGCTGAGCACCATTTCCAAATTTTTTATATGAATAAATAATTATATTTAGGCATAAAATACTAATCACAAGAGAGTGTTATACATTAGAGAAAGTAAAAACAATACATTTTGGTAAATTCTACCATCCTAAAGGTTTATGGATAATAATATAAAAAAAAACTTATTACTTCACTTAATACTTGCGTTTTATATTTGATGGTTGGGTATGTATAGGATATTTTTTCAATTGACGACTATGGTCCGTAAACTGAGACCAATGGTTTAGTTACTTGGTAATGGTCATATCCGACTCAATCGAACAAAATAGATGTTTAGTTGGTGGTAACTCGATCCTTTGGCATTTTTCAATTCTATTTTTATCATTACATAGAGGTAGCGTCGTAATATTAGTCCCGACCAAGATCCTAAAATTTGGAGATCCCAAAATTAGTCATGACTCAATTCCTACCATTTCTTCTCGACCTAGTTCCTCTTATTTGCTCTCGGCCCTATTCCCGAAGTTCAAAAATCATTATTTAGTTTTTGATTTTTTCCTTTACTAGTTACCGAAATCTGCTGAGCACCATTTCCTAATTTTTTATATGAATAAATAATTTTATTTAGGCATAAAATATTAATCATAAGAGAGTGTCATACATTAGAGAAAGTAAAAACAATACATTTTGGTAAATTCTACCATCCTAAAGATTTATGGATTATAATATAAAAAAAAACTTATTACTTCAATTAATACTTGCGTTTTATATTTGATGGTTGGGTATGTGTAGGATATTTTTTCAATTGACAGCTAAGGTCTGTAAACTGAGACCTATGGTTTAGTTACTTGGTAATGGTCATATCCGACCCAATCGACCAAAATACATGTTTAGTTGGTGGTAACTCGATCCTTTGGCATTTTTTTATTCCATCATTATCTTTACATAGTGGCAGCGTCGTAATATTAGTCCTGACCAAGTTCTTAAAATTTGGAGATCCCAAAATTAATCATGACTCAATTCCTACCATTTCTTCTCGACCTAGTTCCTCTTATTTGCTCTCGGCCCTATTCCCGAAGTTCAAAAATCATGATTTCGTTTTTGATTTTTTCTTTAACTAGTTACCGAAATCTGCTGAGCACCATTTCCTAATTTTTTATATGAATAAATAATTTTATTTAGGCATAAAATACTAATCATAAGAGAGTGTCATACATTAGAGAAAGTAAAAACAATACATTTTGGTAAATTCTACCATCCTAAAGATTTATGGATAATAATATAACAAAGAAACTTATTGCTTCAATTAATACTTGTGTTTTATATTTGATGGTTGGGTATGTGTAGGATATTTTTTCAATTGAGAGATATGGTTTAGTTACTTGGTAATGGTCATATCCGACCCAATCGACTAAAATACATGTTTAGTTGGTGGTAACTCGATCCTTTGGCATTTTTTTATTCCATCATTATCTTTACATAGTGGCAGCGTCGTAATATTAGTCCTGACCAAGTTCTTAAAATTTGGAGATCCCAAAATTAATCATGACTCAATTCCTACCATTTCTTCTCGACCTAGTTCCTCTTATTTGCTCTCGGCCCTATTCCCGAAGTTCAAAAATCATGATTTCGTTTTTGATTTTTTCTTTAACTAGTTACCGAAATCTGCTGAGCACCATTTCCTAATTTTTTATATGAATAAATAATTTTATTTAGGCATAAAATACTAATCATAAGAGAGTGTCATACATTAGAGAAAGTAAAAACAATACATTTTGGTAAATTTTACCATCCTAAAGATTTATGGATAATAATATAACAAAGAAACTTATTGCTTCAATTAATACTTGTGTTTTATATTTGATTGTTGGGTATGTGTAAGATATTTTTTCAATTGAGAGATATGGTTTAGTTACTTGGTAATGGTCATATCCGACCAAATCGACCAAAATACATGTTTTTTTGGTGGTAACTCGATCCTTTGCCATTTTTCAATTCTACCTTTATCTTTACATAGAGGTAGCGTCATAATATTATTCCCAACCAAGTTCCTAAAATTTGGAGTTCCCAAAATTTAGTCATGACTCAATTCCTACCATTACTTCTCGACCTAGTTCCTCGTATTTGCTCTCAGCCCTATTCGTGAAGTTCAAAAATCATGATTTAGTTTTTGATTTTTTCTTTAACTAGATATCGAAATCTGTTGAGCACCATTTTCAAATTTTTTATATGAATAAATAATTTTATTTAGGCATAAAATACTAATCACAAGAGAGTGTTATACATTAGAGAAAGTAAAAACAATACATTTTGGTAAATTCTACCATCCTAAAGGTTTATGGATAATAATATAAAAAACAAACTTAATAATTCAATTAATACTTGCGTTTTATATTTGATGGTTGTGTATGTGTAGGATATTTTTTCAATTGAGAGCTATGGTGTGTAAACTCAGACCTATGGTTTAGTTACTTGGTAATGGTCATATCCGACTCAATTGACTAAAATACATGTTTAGTTGGTGGGAACTCGATCCTTTGGCATTTTTCAATTCTATCTTTATCATTACATAGTGGTAGCGTCGTAATATTAGTCCCTTACAAGTTCCTAAAATTTGGAGATCCCAAAATTAGTCATGACTCAATTCCTACCATTTCTTCTCGACCTAGTTTCTCTTATTTGCTCTCGGCCCTATTCCCGAAGTTCAAAAATCATGATTTAGTTTTTAATTTCTTCTTTAACTAGATATCGAAATCTGCCGAGCACCATTTCCAAATTTTTTATATGAATAAATAATTTTATTTAGGCATAAAATACTAATCACAAGAGAGTGTTATACATTAGAGAAAGTAAAAACAATACATTTTGGTAAATTCTACCATCCTAAAGGTTTATGGATAATAATATAAAAAACAAACTTATTAATTCAATTAATACTTGCGTTTTATATTTGATGGTTGGTTATGTGTAGGATATTTTTTCAATTGAGAGCTATGGTGTGTAAACTCAGACCTATGGTTTAGTTACTTGGTAATGGTCATATCCGACCCAATTGACTAAAACACATGTTTAGTTAGTGGGAACTCGATCCTTTGGCATTTTTCAATTCTATCTTTATCATTACATAGTGGTAGCGTCGTAATATTAGTCCCGACCAAGTTCCGAAAATTTGGAGATCCCAAAATTAGTCATGACTCAATTCCTACCATTTCTTCTCGACCTAGTTCCTCTTATTTGCTGTCGGCCCTATTCCCGAAGTTCAAAAATCATGATTTAGTTTTTGATTTTTTCTTTAAGTAGTTATCGAAATCTACTGAGCACCATTTCCTAATTTTTTATTTGAATAAATAATTTTATTTAGGCATAAAATACTAATCATAAGAGAGTGTTATATATTAGAGAAAGTAAAAACAATACATTTTGGTAAATTCTACCATCCTAAAGATTTATGGATAATAATATAACAAAGAAACATATTGCTTCAATTAATACTTGCGTTTTATATTTGATAGTTGGGTATGTGTAAGATATTTTTTCAATTGAGAGCTATGGTTTAATTACTTGGTAATGGTCATATCCGACCCAATCGACCAGAATATATGTTTTTTTGGTGGTAACTCGATCCTTTGCCATTTCTCAATTCTACCTTTATCTTTACATAGAGGTAGCGTCGTCATATTATTCCCAACCAAGTTCCGAAAATTTGGAGTTCCCAAAATTTAGTCATGACTCAATTCCTACCATTACTTCTCGACCTAGTTCCTCGTATTTGCTCTCAGCCCTATTCGTGAAGTTCAAAAATCATGATTTAGTTTTTGATTTTTTCTTTAACTAGATATCGAAATCTGCCGAGCACTATTTCCAAATTTTTTATATGAATAAATTATTTTTTTAGGCATAAAATACTAATCAGAAGAGAGTGTAATACATTAGAGAAAGTAAAAACAATACATTTTGGTAAATTCTACCATCCTAAAGATTTATGGATAATAATATAAAAAAAAACTTATTACTTCAATTAATAGTTGCGTTTTATATTTGATGGTTGGGTATGTGTAGGATATTTTTTCAATTGACAGCTATGGTCTGTAAACTGAGACCTATGGTTTAGTTACTTGGTAATGGTCATATCCGACCCAATCGACCAAAATACATGTTTAGTTGGTGGTAACTCGATCCTTTGGCATTTTTTTATTCCATCATTATCTTTACATAGTGGCAGCGTCGTAATATTAGTCCTGAACAAGTTCTTAAAATTTGGAGATCCCAAAATTAATCATGACTCAATTCCTACCATTTCTTCTCGACCTAGTTCCTCTTATTTGCTCTGTCGGCCCTATTCCCGAAGTTCAAAAATCATGATTTCGTTTTTGATTTTTTCTTTAACTAGTTACCGAAATCTGTTCCGAGCACCATTTCCTAATTTTTTATATGAATAAATAATTTTATTTAGGCATAAAATACTAATCATAAGAGAGTGTCATACATTAGAGAAAGTAAAAACAATACATTTTGGTAAATTCTACAATCCTAAAGATTTATGGATAATAATATAACAAAGAAACTTATTGCTTCAATTAATACTTGCGTTTTATAATTGATAGTTGGGTATGTGTAAGATATTTTTTCAATTGAGAGATATGGTTTAGTTACTTGGTAATGGTCATATCCGACCAAATCGACCAAAATACATGTTTTTTTGGTGGTAACTCGATCCTTTGCCATTTTTCAGTTCTACCTTTATGTTTACATAGAGGTAGCGTCATAATATTATTCCCAACCAACTTCCTAAAATTTGGAGTTCCCAAAATTTAGTCATGACTCAATTCCTACCATTTCTTCTCGACCTAGTTCCTCGTATTTGCTCTCAGCCCTATTCGTGAAGTTGAAAAATCATGATTTAGTTTTTGATTTTTTCTTTAACTAGATATCGAAATCTGCTGAGCACCATTTTCAAATTTTTTATATGAATAAATAATTTTATTTAGGCATAAAATACTAATCACAAGAGAGTGTTATACATTAGGGAAAGTAAAAACAATACATTTTGGTAAATTCTACCATCCTAAAGGTTTATGGATAATAATATAAAAAACAAACTTAATAATTCAATTAATACTTGCGTTTTATATTTGATGGTTGTGTATGTGTAGGATATTTTTTCAATTGAGAGCTATGGCGTGTAAACTCAGACCTATGGTTTAGTTACTTGGTAATGGTCATATCCGACTCAATTGACTAAAATACATGTTTAGTTGGTGGGAACTCGATCCTTTGGCATTTTTCAATTCTATCTTTATCATTACATAGTGGTAGCGTCGTAATATTAGTCCCTTACAAGTTCCTAAAATTTGGAGATCCCAAACTTAGTCATGACTCAATTCCTACCATTTCTTCTCGACCTAGTTTCTCTTATTTGCTCTCGGCCCTATTCCCGAAGTTCAAAAATCATGATTTAGTTTTTAATTTCTTCTTTAACTAGATATCGAAATCTGCCGAGCACCATTTCCAAATTTTTTATATGAATAAATAATTTTATTTAGGCATAAAATACTAATCACAAGAGAGTGTTATACATTAGAGAAAGTAAAAACAATACATTTTGGTAAATTCTACCATCCTAAAGGTTTATGGATAATAATATAAAAAACAAACTTATTAATTCAATTAATACTTGCGTTTTATATTTGATGGTTGGTTATGTGTAGGATATTTTTTCAATTGAGAGCTATGGTGTGTAAACTCAGACCTATGGTTTAGTTACTTGGTAATGGTCATATCCGACCCAATTGACTAAAACACATGTTTAGTTAGTGGGAACTCGATCCTTTGGCATTTTTCAATTCTATCTTTATCATTACATAGTGGTAGCGTCGTAATATTAGTCCCGACCAAGTTCCGAAAATTTGGAGATCCCAAAATTAGTCATGACTCAATTCCTACCATTTCTTCTCGACCTAGTTCCTCTTATTTGCTCTCGGCACTATTCCCGAAGTTCAAAAATCATGATTTAGTTTTTGATTTTTTCTTTAACTAGTTATCGAAATCTGCCGAGCACTATTTCCAAATTTTTTATATGAATAAATTATTTTTTTAGGCATAAAATACTAATCAGAAGAGAGTGTAATACATTAGAGAAAGTAAAAACAATACATTTTGGTAAATTCTACCATCCTAAAGATTTATGGATAATAATATAAAAAAAAACTTATTACTTCAATTAATACTTGCGTTTTATATTTGATGGTTGGGTATGTGTAGGATATTTTTTCAATTGACAGCTATGGTCTGTAAACTGAGACCTATGGTTTAGTTACTTGGTAATGGTCATATCCGACCCAATCGACCAAAATACATGTTTAGTTGGTGGTAACTCGATCCTTTGGCATTTTTTTATTCCATCATTATCTTTACATAGTGGCAGCGTCGTAATATTAGTCCTGACCAAGTTCTTAAAATTTGGAGATCCCAAAATTAATCATGACTCAATTCCTACCATTTCTTCTCGACCTAGTTCCTCTTATTTGTTGTCGGCCCTATTCCCGAAGTTCAAAAATCATGATTTCGTTTTTGATTTTTTCTTTAACTAGTTACCGAAATCTGCTGAGCACCATTTCCTAATTTTTTATATGAATAAATAATTTTATTTAGGCATAAAATACTAATCATAAGAGAGTGTCATACATTAGAGAAAGTAAAAACAATACATTTTGGTAAATTCTACAATCCTAAAGATTTATGGATAATAATATAACAAAGAAACTTATTGCTTCAATTAATACTTGCGTTTTATATTTGATAGTTGGGTATGTGTAAGATATTTTTTCAATTGAGAGATATGGTTTAGTTACTTGGTAATGGTCATATCCGACCAAATCGACCAAAATACATGTTTTTTTGGTGGTAACTCGATCCTTTCCCATTTTTCAGTTCTACCTTTATCTTTACATAGAGGTAGCGTCATAATATTATTCCCAACCAACTTCCTAAAATTTGGAGTTCCCAAAATTTAGTCATGACTCAATTCCTACCATTACTTCTCGACCTAGTTCCTCGTATTTGCTCTCAGCCCTATTCGTGAAGTTCAAAAATCATGATTTAGTTTTTGATTTTTTCTTTAACTAGATATCGAAATCTGCTGAGCACCATTTCCAAATTTTTTATATGAATAAATAATTTTATTTAGGCATAAAATACTAATCACAAGAGAGTGTTATACATTAGAGAAAGTAAAAACAATACATTTTGGTAAATTCTACCATCCTAAAGGTTTATGGATAATAATATAAAAAAAAAACTTATTACTTCACTTAATACTTGCGTTTTATATTTGATGGTTGGGTATGTGTAGGATATTTTTTCAATTGACAGCTATGGTCTGTAAATTGAGACCAATGGTTTAGTTACTAGGTAATGGTCATATCCGACCCAATCGACCAAAATAGATGTTTAGTTGGTGGTAACTCGATCCTTTGGCATTTTTCAATTCTATTTTTATCATTACATAGAGGTAGCGTCGTAATATTAGTCCCGACCAAGATCCTAAAATTTGGAGATCCCAAAATTAGTCATGACTCAATTCCTACCATTTCTTCTCGACCTAGTTCCTCTTATTTGCTCTCGGCCCTATTCCCGAAGTTCAAAAATCATTATTTAGTTTTTGATTTTTTCCTTTACTAGTTACCGAAATCTGCTGAGCACCATTTCTTAATTTTTTATATGAATAGATAATTTTATTTAGGCATAAAATACTAATCATAAGAGAGTGTCATACATTAGAGAAAGTAAAAACAATACATTTTGGTAAATTCTACAATCCTAAAGATTTATGGATAATAATATAACAAAAGAAACTTATTGCTTCAATTAATACTTGTGTTTTATATTTGATTGTTGGGTATGTGTAAGATATTTTTTCAATTGAGAGATATGGTTTAGTTACTTGGTAATGGTCATATCCGACCAAATCGACCAAAATACATGTTTTTTTGGTGGTAACTCGATCCTTTGCCATTTTTCAATTCTACCTTTATCTTTACATAGAGGTAGCGTCATAATATTATTCCCAACCAAGTTCCTAAAATTTGGAGTTCCCAAAATTTAGTCATGACTCAATTCCTACCATTACTTCTCGACCTAGTTCCTCGTATTTGCTCTCAGCCCTATTCGTGAAGTTCAAAAATCATGATTTAGTTTTTGATTTTTTTCTTTAACTAGATATCGAAATCTGCTGAGCACCATTTTCAAATTTTTTATATGAATAAATAATTTTATTTAGGCATAAAATACTAATCACAAGGGAGTGTTATACATTAGAGAAAGTAAAAACAATACATTTTGGTAAATTCTATCATCCTAAAGGTCTATGGATAATAATATAAAAAACAAACTTAATAATTCAATTAATAGTTGCGTTTTATATTTGATGTTTGTGTATGTGTAGGATATTTTTTCAATTGAGAGCTATGGTGTGTAAACTCAGACCTATGGTTTAGTTACTTGGTAATGGTCATATCCGACCCAATTGACTAAAATACATGTTTAGTTGGTGGGAACTCGATCCTTTGGCATTTTTCAATTCTATCTTTATCATTACATAGTGGTAGCGTCGTAATATTAGTCCCTTACAAGTTCCTAAAATTTGGAGATCCCAAAATTAGTCATGACTCAATTCCTACCATTTCTTCTCGACCTAGTTTCTCTTATTTGCTCTCGGCCCTATTCCCGAAGTTCAAAAATCATGATTTAGTTTTTAATTTCTTCTTTAACTAGATATCGAAATCTGCCGAGCACCATTTCCAAATTTTTTATATGAATAAATAATTTTATTTAGGCATAAAATACTAATCAGAAGAGAGTGTTATACATTAGAGAAAGTAAAAACAATACATTTTGGTAAATTCTACCATCCTAAAGATTTATGGATAATAATATAAAAAAAACTTATTACTTCAATTAATACTTGCGTTTTATATTTGGTGGTTGGGTATGTGTAGGATATTTTTTCAATTGACAGCTATGGTCTGTAAACTGAGACCAATGGTTTTGTTACTTGGTAATGGTCATATCCAACCCAATCGACCAAAATAGATGTTTAGTTGGTGGTAACTCGATCCTTTGGCATTTTTCAATTCTATTTTTATCATTACACAGAGGTTGCGTCGTAATATTAGTCCCGACCAAGTTCCTAAAATTTGGAGATCCCAAAATTAGTCATGACTCAATTCCTACCATTTCTTCTCGACCTAGTTCCTCTTATTTGCTCTCGGCCCTATTCCCGAAGTTCAAAAATCATGATTTAGTTTTTGATTTTTTCCTTAACTAGTTACCAAAATCTACTGAGCACCATTTCCTAATTTTTTATATGAATAAATAATTTTATTTAGGCATAAAATACTAATCATAAGAGAGTGTTATACATTAGAGAAAGTAAAAACAATACATTTTGGTAAATTCTACCATCCTAAAGATTTATGGATAATAATATAAAAAAGAAACTTATTGCTTCAATTGATACTTGCATTTTATATTTGATGGTTGGGTATGTGTAGGATATTTTTTTCAATTGAGAGCTATAGTCTATAAACTGAGACCTATGGTTTAGTTACTTGGTAATGATGATATCCGACCCAATCGACCAAAATACATGTTTAGTTGGTGGTAACTCGATCCTTTGGCATTTTTCAATTCTACCTTTATCTTTACATAGAGGTAGCGTCGTAATATTATTCCCAACCAAGTTCCTAAAATTTGGAGTTCCAAAAATTTAGTCATGACCCAATTCCTACCATTATTTCTCGACCTAGTTCCTCGTATTTGCTCTCAGCCCTATTCGTGAAGTTCAAAAATCATGATTTAGTTTTTGATTTTTTCTTTAACTAGTTATCGAAATCTGCCGAGCACCATTTCCAAATTTTTTATATGAATAAATAATTTTATTTAGGCATAAAATACTAATCATAAGAGAGTGTTATACATTAGAGAAAGTAAAAACAATACATTTTTGTAAATTCTACCATCCTAAAGATTTATGGATAATAATATAAAAAAGAAACTTATTGCTTCAATTAATACTTGCGTTTTATATTTGATGGTTGGGTATGTGTAGGATATTTTTTCAATTGACAGCTATGGTGTGTAAACTCAGACCTATGGTTTAGTTACTTGGTAATGGTCATATCTGACCCAATTGACTAAAATACATGTTTAGTTGGTGGGAACTCGATCCTTTGGCATTTTTCAATTCTATCTTTATCATTACATAGTGGTAGCGTCGTAATATTAGTCCCGACCAAGTTCCTAAAATTTGGAGATCCCAAAATTAGTCATGACTCAATTCCTACCATTTCTTCTCGACCTAGTTCCTCTTATTTGCTCTCGGCACTATTCCCGAAGTTCAAAAATCATGATTTAGTTTTTGATTTTTTCTTTAACTAGTTATCGAAATCTGCTGAGCACCATTTCCTAATTTTTTATTTGAATAAATAATTTTTTTTAGGCATAAAATACTAATCATAAGAGAGTGTTATACATTAGAGAAAGTAAAAACAATACATTTTGGTAAATTCTACCATCCTAAAGATTTATGGATAATAATATAAAAAAAAACTTATTACTTCACTTAATACTTGCGTTTTATATTTGATGGTTGGGTATGTGTAGGATATTTTTTCAATTGACAGCTATGGTCTGTAAACTGAGACCAATGGTTTAGTTACTTGGTAATGGTCATATCCGACCCAATCGACCAAAATAGATGTTTAGTTGGTGGTAACTCGATCCTTTGGCATTTTTCAATTCTATTTTTATCATTACATAGAGGTAGCGTCGTAATATTAGTCCCGACCAAGAGCCTAAAATTTGGAGATCCCAAAATTAGTCATGAATCAATTCCTACCATTTCTTCTCGACCTAGTTCCTCTTATTTGCTCTCGGCCCTATTCCCGAAGTTCAAAAATCATTATTTAGTTTTTGATTTTTTCCTTTAACTAGTTACCGAAATCTGCTGAGCACCATTTCCAAATTTTTTATATGAATAAATAATTTTATTTAGGCATAAAATACTAATCATAAGAGAGTGTCATACATTAGAGAAAGTAAAAACAATACATTTTGGTAAATTCTACCATCCTAAAGATTTATGGATAATAATATAACAAAGAAACTTATTGCTTCAATTAATACTTGCGTTTTATATTTGATAGTTGGGTATGTGTAAGATATTTTTTCAATTGAGAGATATGGTTTAGTTACTTGGTAATGGTCATATCCGACCAAATCGACCAAAATACATGTTTTTTTGGTGGTAACTCGATCCTTTGCCATTTTTCAATTCTACCTTTATCTTTACATAGAGGTAGCGTCGTAATATTATTCCCAACCAACTTCCTAAAATTTGGAGTTCCCAAAATTTAGTCATGACTCAATTCCTACCATTACTTCTCGACCTAGTTCCTCGTATTTGCTCTCAGCCCTATTCGTGAAGTTCAAAAATCATGATTTAGTTTTTGATTTTTTCTTTAACTAGATATCGAAATCTGCCGAGCACCATTTCCAAATTTTTTATATGAATAAATAATTTTATTTAGGCATAAAATACTAATCACAAGAGAGTGTTATACATTAGAGAAAGTAAAAACAATACATTTTGGTAAATTCTACCATCCTAAAGGTTTATGGATAATAATATAAAAAACAAAATTATTAATTCAATTAATACTTGCGTTTTATATTTGATGGTTGGTTATGTGTAGGATATTTTTTCAATTGAGAGCTATGGTGTGTAAACTCAGACCTATGGTTTAGTTACTTGGTAATGGTCATATCCGACCCAATTGACTAAAGTACATGTTTAGTTAGTGGGAACTCGATCCTTTGGCATTTTTCAATTCTATCTTTATCATTACATAGTGGTAGCGTCGTAATATTAGTCCCGACCAAGTTCCTAAAATTTGGAGATCCCAAAATTAGTCATGACTCAATTCCTACCATTTCTTCTCGACCTAGTTCCTCTTATTTGCTCTCGGCACTATTCCCGAAGTTCAAAAATCATGATTTAGTTTTTGATTTTTTCTTTAACTAGTTATCGAAATCTGCTAAGCACCATTTCCTAATTTTTTATTTGAATAAATAATTTTTTTTAGGCATAAAATACTAATCATAAGAGAGTGTCATACATTAGAGAAAGTAAAAACAATACATTTTGGTAAATTCTACAATCCTAAAGATTTATGGATAATAATATAACAAAGAAACTTATTGCTTCAATTAATACTTGCGTTTTATATTTGATAGTTGGGTATGTGTAAGATATTTTTTCAATTGAGAGATATGGTTTAGTTACTTGGTAATGGTCATATCCGACCAAATCGACCAAAATACATGTTTTTTTGGTGGTAACTCGATCCTTTGCCATTTTTCAGTTCTACCTTTATCTTTAAATAGAGGTAGCGTCATAATATTATTCCCAACCAACTTCCTAAAATTTGGAGTTCCCAAAATTTAGTCATGACTCAATTCCTACCATTACTTCTCGACCTAGTTCCTCGTATTTGCTCTCAGCCCTATTCGTGAAGTTCAAAAATCATGATTTAGTTTTTGATATTTTGTTTAACTAGATATCGAAATCTGCTGAGCACTATTTCCAAATTTTTATATGAATAAATAATTTTATTTAGGCATAAAATACTAATCACAAGAGAGTGTTATACATTAGAGAAAGTAAAAACAATACATTTTGGTAAATTCTACCATCCTAAAGGTTTATGGATAATAATATAAAAAAAAACTTATTACTTCACTTAATACTTGCGTTTTATATTTGATGGTTGGGTATGTGTAGGATATTTTTTCAATTGACAGTTATGGTCTAGTAAACCGAGACCAATGGTTTAGTTACTTGGTAATGGTCATATCCGACCCAATCGACCAAAATAGATGTTTAGTTAGTGGGAACTCGATCCTTTGGCATTTTTCAATTCTATCTTTATCATTACATAGTGGTAGCGTCGTAATATTAGTCCCGACCAAGTTCCGAAAATTTGGAGATCCCAAAATTAGTCATGACTCAATTCCTACCATTTCTTCTCGACCTAGTTCCTCTTATTTGCTCTCGGCACTATTCCCGAAGTTCAAAAATCATGATTTAGTTTTTGATTTTTTCTTTAACTAGTTATCAAAATCTGCTGAGCACCATTTCCTAATTTTTTATATGAATAAATAATTTTATTTAGGCATAAAATACTAATCACAAGAGAGTGTTATACATTAGAGAAAGTAAAAACAATACATTTTGGTAAATTCTACCATCCTAAAGGTTTATGGATAATAATATAAAAAAAAACTTATTACTTCACTTAATACTTGCGTTTTATATTTGATGGTTGGGTATGTGTAGGATATTTTTTCAATTGACAGTTATGGTCTGTAAACTGAGACCAATGGTTTAGTTACTTGGTAATGGTCATATCCGACCCAATCGACCAAAATAGATGTTTAGTTAGTGGGAACTCGATCCTTTGGCATTTTTCAATTCTATCTTTATCATTACATAGTGGTAGCGTCGTAATATTAGTCCCGACCAAGTTCCGAAAATTTGGAGATCCCAAAATTAGTCATGACTCAATTCCTACCATTTCTTCTCGACCTAGTTCCTCTTATTTGCTCTCGGCACTATTCCCGAAGTTCAAAAATCATGATTTAGTTTTTGATTTTTTCTTTAACTAGTTATCGAAATCTGCTGAGCACCATTTCCTAATTTTTTATTTGAATAAATAATTTTTTTAGGCATAAAATACTAATCATAAGAGAGTGTTATACATTAGAGAAAGTAAAAACAATACATTTTGGTAAATTCTACCATCCTAAAGATATATGGATAATAATATAACAAAGAAACATATTGCTTCAATTAATACTTGCGTTTTATATTTGATAGTTGGGTATGTGTAAGATATTTTTTCAATTGAGAGTTATGGTTTAATTACTTGGTAATGGTCATATCCGACCCAATCGACCAGAATATATGTTTTTTTGGTGGTAACTCGATCCTTTTCCATTTCTCAATTCTACCTTCATCTTTACATAGAGGTAGCGTCGTAATATTATTCCCAACCAAGTTCCGAAAATTTGGAGTTCCCAAAATTTAGTCATGACTCAATTCCTACCATTACTTCTCGACCTAGTTCCTCGTATTTGCTCTCGGCCCAATTCGTGAAGTTCAAAAATCATGATTTAGTTTTTGATTTTTTCTTTAACTAGATATCGAAATCTGCCGAGCACTATTTCCAAATTTTTTATATGAATAAATTATTTTTTTAGGCATAAAATACTAATCGAAGTGAGTGTAATACATTAGAGAAAGTAAAAACAATACATTTGGGTAAATTCTACCATCCTAAAGATTTATGGATAATAATATAAAAAAAAACTTATTACTTCAATTAATACTTGCGTTTTATATTTGATGGTTGGGTATGTGTAGGATATTTTTTCAATTGACAGCTATGGTCTGTAAACTGAGACCTGTGGTTTAGTTACTTGGTAATGGTCATATCCGACCCAATCGACCAAAATACTTGTTTAGTTGGTGGTAACTCGATCCTTTGGCATTTTTTTATTCCATCATTATCTTTACATAGTGGCAGCGTCGTAATATTAGACCTGACCAAGTTCTTAAAATTTTGAGATCCCAAAATTAATCATGACTCAATTCCTACCATTTCTTCTCGACCTAGTTCCTCTTATTTGCTCTCGGCCCTATACCCGAAGTTCAAAAATCATGATTTCGTTTTTGATTTTTTCTTTAACTAGTTACCGAAATCTGCTGAGCACCATTTCCTAATTTTTTATATGAATAAATAATTTTATTTAGGCATAAAATACTAATCATAAGAGAGTGTCATACATTAGAGAAAGTAAAAACAATACATTTTGGTAAATTCTACAATCCTAAAGATTTATGGATAATAATATAACAAAGAAACTTATTGCTTCAATTAATACTTGCGTTTTATATTTGATAGTTGGGTATGTGTAAGATATTTTTTCAATTGAGAGATATGGTTTAGTTACTTGGTAATGGTCATATCCGACTAAATCGACCAAAATACATGTTTTTTTGGTGGTAACTCGATCCTTTGCCATTTTTCAGTTCTACCTTTATCTTTACATAGAGGTAGCGTCATAATATTATTCCCAACCAACTTACTAAAATTTGGACTTCCCAAAATTTAGTCATGACTCAATTCCTACCATTACTTCTCGACCTAGTTCCTCGTATTTGCTCTCAGCCCTATTCGTGAAGTTCAAAAATCATGATTTAGTTTTTGATATTTTGTTTAACTAGATATCGAAATCTGCTGAGCACCATTTCCAAATTTTTTATATGAATAAATAATTTTATTTAGGCATAAAATACTAATCACAAGAGAGTGTTATACATTAGAGAAAGTAAAAACAATACATTTTTGGTAAATTCTACCATCCTAAAGGTTTATGGATAATAATATAAAAAAAAAACTTATTACTTCACTTAATACTTGCGTTTTATATTTGATGGTTGGGTATGTGTAGGATATTTTTTCAATTGACAGCTATGGTCTGTAAACTGAGACCAATGGTTTAGTTACTTGGTAATGGTCATATCCGACCCAATCGACCAAAATAGATGTTTAGTTGGTGGTAACTCGATCCTTTGGCATTTTTCAATTCTATTTTTATCATTACATAGAGGTAGCGTCGTAATATTAGTCCCGACCAAGATCCTAAAATTTGGAGATCCCAAAATTAGTCATGACTCAATTCCTACCATTTCTTCTCGACCTAGTTCCTCTTATTTGCTCTCGGCCCTATTCCCGAAGTTCAAAAATCATTATTTAGTTTTTGATTTTTTCTTTAACTAGTTATCGAAATCTGCTGAGCACCATTTCCTAATTTTTTATTTGAATAAATAATTTTTTTTAGGCATAAAATACTAATCATAAGAGAGTGTTATACATTAGAGAAAGTAAAAACAATACATTTTGGTAAATTCTACCATCCTAAAGATATATGGATAATAATATAACAAAGAAACATATTGCTTCAATTAATACTTGCGTTTTATATTTGATAGTTGGGTATGTGTAAGATATTTTTTCAATTGAGAGCTATGGTTTAATTACTTGGTAATGGTCCTATCCGACCCAATCGACCAGAATATATGTTTTTTTGGTGGTAACTCGATCCTTTGCCATTTCTCAATTCTACCTTCATCTTTACATAGAGGTAGCATCGTAATATTATTCCCAACCAAGTTCCGAAAATTTGGAGTTCCCAAAATTTAGTCATGACTCAATTCCTACCATTACTTCTCGACTTAGTTCCTCGTATTTGCTCTCAGCCCAATTCGTGAAGTTCAAAAATCATGATTTAGTTTTTGATTTTTTCTTTAACTAGATATCGAAATCTGCCGAGCACTATTTCCAAATTTTTTATATGAATAAATTATTTTTTTAGGCATAAAATACTAATAGAAGTGAGTGTAATACATTAGAGAAAGTAAAAACAATACATTTGGGTAAATTCTACCATCCTAAAGATTTATGGATAATAATATAAAAAAAAACTTATTACTTCAATTAATACTTGCGTTTTATATTTGATGGTTGGGTATGTGTAGGATATTTTTTCAATTGACGAGCTATGGTCCGTAAACCGAGACCTGTGGTTTAGTTACTTGGTAATGGTCATATCCGACCCAATCGACCAAAATACTTGTTTAGTTGGTGGTAACTCGATCCTTTGGCATTTTTTTATTCCATCATTATCTTTACATAGTGGCGGCGTCGTAATATTAGACCCGACCAAGTTCTTAAAATTTTGAGATCCCAAAATTAATCATGACTCAATTCCTACCATTTCTTCTCGACCTAGTTCCTCTTATTTGCTCTCGGCCCTATACCCGAAGTTCAAAAATCATGATTTCGTTTTTGATTTTTTTCTTTAACTAGTTACCGAAATCTGCCGAGCACCATTTCCTAATTTTTTATATGAATAAATAATTTTATTTAGGCATAAAATACTAATCATAAGAGAGTGTCATACATTAGAGAAAGTAAAAACAATACATTTTGGTAAATTCTACAATCCTAAAGATTTATGGATAATAATATAACAAAGAAACTTATTGCTTCAATTAATACTTGCGTTTTATATTTGATAGTTGGGTATGTGTAAGATATTTTTTCAATTGAGAGATATGGTTTAGTTACTTGGTAATGGTCATATCCGACTAAATCGACCAAAATACATGTTTTTTTGGTGGTAACTCGATCCTTTGCCATTTTTCAATTCTACCTTTATCTTTACATAGAGGTAGCGTCATAATATTATTCCCAACCAACTTACTAAAATTTGGACTTCCCAAAATTTAGTCATGACTCAATTCCTACCATTACTTCTCGACCTAGTTCCTCGTATTTGCTCTCAGCCCTATTCGTGAAGTTCAAAAATCATGATTTAGTTTTTGATATTTTGTTTAACTAGATATCGAAATCTGCTGAGCACCATTTCCAAATTTTTTATATGAATAAATAATTTTATTTAGGCATAAAATACTAATCACAAGAGAGTGTTATACATTAGAGAAAGTAAAAACAATACATTTTTGGTAAATTCTACCATCCTAAAGGTTTATGGATAATAATATAAAAAAAAACTTATTACTTCACTTAATACTTGCGTTTTATATTTGATGGTTGGGTATGTGTAGGATATTTTTTCAATTGACAGTTATGGTCCGTAAACCGAGACCAATGGTTTAGTTACTTGGTAATGGTCATATCCGACCCAATCGACCAAAATAGATGTTTAGTTGGTGGTAACTCGATCCTTTGGCATTTTTCAATTCTATTTTTATCATTACATAGAGGTAGCGTCGTAATATTAGTCCCGACCAAGATCCTAAAATTTGGAGATCCCAAAATTAGTCATGACTCAATTCCTACCATTTCTTCTCGACCTAGTTCCTCTTATTTGCTCTCGGCCCTATTCCCGAAGTTCAAAAATCATTATTTAGTTTTTGATTTTTTCTTTAACTAGTTATCGAAATCTGCTGAGCACCATTTCCTAATTTTTTATTTGAATAAATAATTTTTTTTAGGCATAAAATACTAATCATAAGAGAGTGTTATACATTAGAGAAAGTAAAAACAATACATTTTGGTAAATTCTACCATCCTAAAGATATATGGATAATAATATAACAAAGAAACATATTGCTTCAATTAATACTTGCGTTTTATATTTGATAGTTGGGTATGTGTAAGATATTTTTTCAATTGAGAGCTATGGTTTAATTACTTGGTAATGGTCATATCCGACCCAATCGACCAAAATAAATGTTTTTTTGGTGGTAACTCGATCCTTTGCCATTTCCCAATTCTACCTTCATCTTTACATAGAGGTAGCGTCGTAATATTATTCCCAACCAAGTTCCGAAAATTTGGAGTTCCCAAAATTTAGTCATGACTCAATTCCTACCATTACTTCTCGACCTAGTTCCTCGTATTTGCTCTCAGCCCTATTCGTGAAGTTCAAAAATCATGATTTAGTTTTTGATTTTTTCTTTAACTAGATATTGAAATCTGCCGAGCACCATTTCCAAATTTTTTATATGAATAAATTATTTTTTTACGCATAAAATACTAATCAGAAGTGAGTGTAATACATTAGAGAAAGTAAAAACAATACATTTGGGTAAATTCTACCATCCTAAAGATATATGGATAATAATATAACAAAGAAACATATTGCTTCAATTAATACTTGCGTTTTATATTTGATAGTTGGGTATGTGTAAGATATTTTTTCAATTGAGAGCTATGGTTTAATTATGGTTTAGTTACTTGGTAATGGTCATATCCGACCCAATCGACCAGAATATATGTTTTTTTGGTGGTAACTCGATCCTTTGCCATTTCCCAATTCTACCTTCATCTTTACATAGAGGTAGCGTCGTAATATTATTCCCAACCAAGTTCCGAAAATTTGGAGTTCCCAAAATTTAGTCATGACTCAATTCCTACCATTACTTCTCGACCTAGTTCCTCGTATTTGCTCTCAGCCCTATTCGTGAAGTTCAAAAATCATGATTTAGTTTTTGATTTTTTCTTTAACTAGATATCGAAATCTGCCGAGCACTATTTCCAAATTTTTTATATGAATAAATTATTTTTTTACGCATAAAATACTAATCAGAAGTGAGTGTAATACATTAGAGAAAGTAAAAACAATACATTTGGGTAAATTCTACCATCCTAAAGATTTATGGATAATAATATAAAAAAAAACTTATTACTTCAATTAATACTTGCGTTTTATATTTGATGGTTGGGTATGTGTAGGATATTTTTCCAATTGACAAGCTATGGTCCGTAAACCGAGACCTATGGTTTAGTTACTTGGTAATGGTCATATCCGACCCAATCGACCAAAATACATGTTTAGTTGGTGGTAACTCGATCCTTTGGCATTTTTTTATTCCATCATTATCTTTACATAGTGGTAGCGTCGTAATATTAGTCCTGACCAAGTTCTTAAAATTTGGAGATCCCAAAATTAATCATGACTCAATTCCTACCATTTCTTCTCGACCTAGTTCCTCTTATTTGCTCTCGGCCCTATTCCCGAAGTTCAAAAATCATGATTTCGTTTTTGATTTTTTCTTTAACTAGTTACCGAAATCTGCTGAGAACCATTTCCTAATTTTTTATATGAATAAATAATTTTATTTAGGCATAAAATACTAATCATAAGAGAGTGTCATACATTAGAGAAAGTAAAAACAATACATTTTGGTAAATTCTACAATCCTAAAGATTTATGGATAATAATATAACAAAGAAACTTATTGCTTCAATTAATACTTGCGTTTTATATTTGATAGTTGGGTATGTGTAAGATATTTTTTCAATTGAGAGATATGGTTTAGTTACTTGGTAATGGTCATATCCGACTAAATCGACCAAAATACATGTTTTTTTGGTGGTAACTCGATCCTTTGCCATTTTTCAGTTCTACCTTTATCTTTACATAGAGGTAGCGTCATAATATTATTCCCAACCAACTTACTAAAATTTGGAGTTCCCAAAATTTAGTCATGACTCAATTCCTACCATTACTTCTCGACCTAGTTCCTCGTATTTGCTCTCAGCCCTATTCGTGAAGTTCAAAAATCATGATTTAGTTTTTGATATTTTGTTTAACTAGATATCGAAATCTGCTGAGCACCATTTCCAAATTTTTTATATGAATAAATAATTTTATTTAGGCATAAAATACTAATCACAAGAGAGTGTTATACATTAGAGAAAGTAAAAACAATACATTTTTGGTAAATTCTACCATCCTAAAGGTTTATGGATAATAATATAAAAAAAAAACTTATTACTTCACTTAATACTTGCGTTTTATATTTGATGGTTGGGTATGTGTAGGATATTTTTTCAATTGACGAGCTATGGTCTGTAAACCGAGACCAATGGTTTAGTTACTTGGTAATGGTCATATCCGACCCAATCGACCAAAATAGATGTTTAGTTGGTGGTAACTCGATCCTTTGGCATTTTTCAATTCTATTTTTATCATTACATAGAGGTAGCGTCGTAATATTAGTCCCGACCAAGATCCTAAAATTTGGAGATCCCAAAATTAGTCATGACTCAATTCCTACCATTTCTTCTCGACCTAGTTCCTCTTATTTGCTCTCGGCCCTATTCCCGAAGTTCAAAAATCATTATTTAGTTTTTGATTTTTTCTTTAACTAGTTATCGAAATCTGCTGAGCACCATTTCCTAATTTTTTATTTGAATAAATAATTTTTTTTAGGCATAAAATACTAATCATAAGAGAGTGTTATACATTAGAGAAAGTAAAAACAATACATTTTGGTAAATTCTACCATCCTAAAGATATATGGATAATAATATAACAAAGAAACATATTGCTTCAATTAATACTTGCGTTTTATATTTGATAGTTGGGTATGTGTAAGATATTTTTTTCAATTGAGAGCTATGGTTTAATTACTTGGTAATGGTCATATCCGACCCAATCGACCAGAATATATGTTTTTTTGGTGGTAACTCGATCCTTTGCCATTTCTCAATTCTACCTTCATCTTTACATAGAGGTAGCGTCGTAATATTATTCCCAACCAAGTTCCGAAAATTTGGAGTTCCCAAAATTTAGTCATGACTCAATTCCTACCATTACTTCTCGACCTAGTTCCTCGTATTTGCTCTCAGCCCAATTCGTGAAGTTCAAAAATCATGATTTAGTTTTTGATTTTTTCTTTAACTAGATATCGAAATCTGCCGAGCACTATTTCCAAATTTTTTATATGAATAAATTATTTTTTTAGGCATAAAATACTAATCAGAAGTGAGTGTAATACATTAGAGAAAGTAAAAACAATACATTTGGGTAAATTCTACCATCCTAAAGATTTATGGATAATAATATAAAAAAAAACTTATTACTTCAATTAATACTTGCGTTTTATATTTGATGGTTGGGTATGTGTAGGATATTTTTTCAATTGACAGCTATGGTCTGTAAACTGAGACCTGTGGTTTAGTTACTTGGTAATGGTCATATCCGACCCAATCGAACAAAATACATGTTTAGTTGGTGGTAACTCGATCCTTTGGCATTTTTTTATTCCATCATTATCTTTACATAGTGGCAGCGTCGTAATATTAGTCCTGACCAAGTTCTTAAAATTTGGAGATCCCAAAATTAATCATGACTCAATTCCTACCATTTCTTCTCGACCTAGTTCCTCTTATTTGCTCTCGGCCCTATTCCCGAAGTTCAAAAATCATGATTTCGTTTTTGATTTTTTTCTTTAACTAGTTACCGAAATCTGCTGAGCACCATTTCCTAATTTTTTATATGAATAAATAATTTTATTTAGGCATAAAATACTAATCATAAGAGAGTGTCATACATTAGAGAAAGTAAAAACAATACATTTTGGTAAATTCTACAATCCTAAAGATTTATGGATAATAATATAACAAAGAAACTTATTGCTTCAATTAATACTTGCGTTTTATATTTGATAGTTGGGTATGTGTAAGATATTTTTTCAATTGAGAGATATGGTTTAGTTACTTGGTAATGGTCATATCCGACCAAATCGACCAAAATACATGTTTTTTTGGTGGTAACTCGATCCTTTGCCATTTTTCAGTTCTACCTTTATCTTTACATAGAGGTAGCGTCATAATATTATTCCCAACCAACTTCCTAAAATTTGGAGTTCCCAAAATTTAGTCATGACTCAATTCCTACCATTACTTCTCGACCTAGTTCCTCGTATTTGCTCTCAGCCCTATTCGTGAAGTTCAAAAATCATGATTTAGTTTTTGATATTTTGTTTAACTAGATATCGAAATCTGCTGAGCACCATTTCCAAATTTTTTATATGAATAAATAATTTTATTTAGGCATAAAATACTAATCACAAGAGAGTGTTATACATTAGAGAAAGTAAAAACAATACATTTTGGTAAATTCTACCATCCTAAAGGTTTATGGATAATAATATATAAAAAAAACTTATTACTTCACTTAATACTTGCGTTTTATATTTGATGGTTGGGTATGTGTAGGATATTTTTTCAATTGACAGCTATGGTCTGTAAACTGAGACCAATGGTTTAGTTACTTGGTAATGGTCATATCCGACCCAATCGACCAAAATAGATGTTTAGTTGGTGGTAACTCGATCCTTTGGCATTTTTCAATTCTATTTTTATCATTACATAGAGGTAGCGTCGTAATATTAGTCCCGACCAAGATCCTAAAATTTGGAGATCCCAAAATTAGTCATGACTCAATTCCTACCATTTCTTCTCGACCTAGTTCCTCTTATTTGCTCTCGGCCCTATTCCCGAAGTTCAAAAATCATTATTTAGTTTTTGATTTTTTCTTTAACTAGTTATCGAAATCTGCTGAGCACCATTTCCTAATTTTTTATATGAATAAATAATTTTATTTAGGCATAAAATACTAATCATAAGAGAGTGTCATACATTAGAGAAAGTAAAAACAATACATTTTGGTAAATTCTACCATCCTAAAGATTTATGGATAATAATATAACAAAGAAACTTATTGCTTCAATTAATACTTGCGTTTTATATTTGATTGTTGGGTATGTGTAAGATATTTTTTCAATTGAGAGATATGGTTTAGTTACTTGGTAATGGTCATATCCGACCAAATCGACCAAAATACATGTTTTTTTGGTGGTAACTCGATCCTTTGCCATTTTTTAATTCTACCTTTATCTTTACATAGAGGTAGCGTCGTAATATTATTCCCAACCAAGTTCCTAAAATTTGGAGTTCCCAAAATTTAGTCATGACTCAATTCCTACCATTACTTCTCGACCTAGTTCCTCGTATTTGCTCTCAGCCCTATTCGTGAAGTTCAAAAATAATGATTTAGTTTTTGATTTTTTCTTTAACTAGATATCGAAATCTACTAAGCACCATTTTCAAATTTTTTATATGAATAAATAATTTTATTTAGGCATAAAATACTAATCACAAGAGAGTGTTATACATTAGAGAAAGTAAAAACAATACATTTTGGTAAATTCTACCATCCTAAAGGTTTATGGATAATAATATAAAAAAGAAACTTATTAATTCAATTAATACTTGCGTTTTATATTTGATGGTTGGGTATGTGTAGGATATTTTTTCAATTGAGAGCTATGGTGTGTAAACTCGAGACCTATGGTTTAGTTATTTGGTAATGGTCATATCCGACCCAATCGACCAAAATACATGTTTAGTTGGTGGGAACTCGATCCTTTGGCATTTTTCAATTCTATCTTTATCATTACATAGTGGTAGCGTCGTAATATTAGTCCCGACCAAGTTCCTAAAATTTGGAGATCCCAAAATTAGTCATGACTCAATTCCTACCATTTCTTCTCGACCTAGTTCCTCTTATTTGCTCTCGGCCCTATTCCCGAAGTTCAAAAATCATGATTTAGTTTTTGATTTTTTCTTTAACTAGTTATCGAAATCTGCCGAGCACCATTTCCAAATTTTTTATATGAATAAATAATTTTATTTAGGCATAAAATACTAATCATAAGAGAGTGTTATACATTAGAGAAAGTAAAAACAATACATTTTGGTAAATTCTACCATCCTAAAGATTTATGGATAATAATATAAAAAAGAAACTTATTGCTTCAATTAATACTTGCGTTTTATATTTGATTGTTGGGTATGTGTAGGATATTTTTTCAATTGACAGCTATGGTCTCATAAACCGAGACCTATGGTTTAGTTACTTGGTAATGGTCATATCCGACCCAATCGACCAAAATAGATGTTTAGTTGGTGGTAACTCGATCCTTTGGCATTTTTCAATTCTATTTTTATCATTACATAGAGGTAGCGTCGTAATATTAGTCCCGACCAAGTTCCTAAAATTTGGAGATCCCAAAATTAGTCATGACTCAATTCCTACCATTTCTTCTCGACCTAGTTCCTCTTATTTGCTCTCGGCCCTATTCCCGAAGTTCAAAAATCATGATTTAGTTTTTGATTTTTTCTTTAACTAGTTATCGAAATCTGCTGAGCACCATTTCCTAATTTTTTATATGAATAAATAATTTTATTTAGGCATAAAATACTAATCATAAGAGAGTGTTATACATTAGAGAAAGTAAAAACAATACATTTTGGTAAATTCTACCATCCTAAAGATTTATGGATAATAATATAAAAAAGAAACTTATTGCTTCAATTAATACTTGCGTTTTATATTTGATGGTTGGGTATGTGTAGGATATTTTTTCAATTGAGAGCTATGGTCCGTAAACCGAGACCTATGGTTTAGTTACTTGGTAATGGTCATATCCGACCCAATCGACCAAAATAGATGTTTAGTTGGTGGTAACTCGATCCTTTGGCATTTTTCAATTCTATTTTTATCATTACATAGAGGTAGCGTCGTAATATTAGTCCCGACCAAGTTCCTAAAATTTGGAGATCCCAAAATTAGTCATGACTCAATTCCTACCATTTCTTCTCGACCTAGTTCCTCTTATTTGCTCTCGGCCCTATTCCCGAAGTTCAAAAATCATGATTTAGTTTTTGATTTTTTCTTTAACTAGTTATCGAAATCTACTAAGCACCATTTCCAAATTTTTTATATGAATAAATAATTTTATTTAGGCATAAAATACTAATCATAAGAGAGTGTTATACATTAGAGAAAGTAAAAACAATACATTTTGGTAAATTCTACCATCCTAAAGATTTATGGATAATAATATAAAAAAGAAACTTATTGCTTCAATTAATACTTGCGTTTTATATTTGATGGTTGGGTATGTGTAGGATATTTTTTCAATTGAGAGCTATGAAACCGAGAGCTATGGTTTAGTTACTTGGTAATGGTCATATCCGACCCAATCGACCAAAATACATGTTTTTTTGGTGGTAACTCGATCCTTTGGCATTTTTCAATTCTACGTTTATCTTTACATAGAGGTAGCGTCGTAATATT
This sequence comes from Linum usitatissimum, assembly GCA_030674075.2. NCBI lineage: Eukaryota > Viridiplantae > Streptophyta > Magnoliopsida > Malpighiales > Linaceae > Linum > Linum usitatissimum. The sequence continues at coordinate 24,959 of JAUJYP020000019.1, read as the reverse complement.
ATTCCCGACCAAGTTCCTAAAATTTGGAGTTCCCAAAATTTAGTCATGACTCAATTCCTACCATTACTTCTCGACCTAGTTCCTCGTATTTGCTCTCAGCCCTATTCGTGAAGTTCAAAAATCATGATTTAGTTTTTGATTTTTTCTTTAACTAGTTATCGAAATCTGCCGAGCACCATTTCCAAATTTTTTATATGAATAAATAATTTTATTTAGGCATAAAATACTAATCATAAGAGAGTGTTATACATTAGAGAAAGTAAAAACAATACATTTTGGTAAATTCTACCATCCTAAAGATTTATGGATAATAATATAAAAAAGAAACTTATTGCTTCAATTAATACTTGCGTTTTATATTTGATGGTTGGGTATGTGTAGGATATTTTTTCAATTGAGAGCTATGGTCTGTAAACTGAGACCTATGGTTTAGTTACTTGGTAATGGTCATATCCGACCCAATCGACCAAAATAGATGTTTAGTTGGTGGTAACTCGATCCTTTGGCATTTTTCAATTCTATTTTTATCATTACATAGAGGTAGCGTCGTAATATTAGTCCCGACCAAGTTCCTAAAATTTGGAGATCCCAAAATTAGTCATGACTCAATTCCTACCATTTCTTCTCGACCTAGTTCCTCTTATTTGCTCTCGGCCCTATTCCCGAAGTTCAAAAATCATGATTTAGTTTTTGATTTTTTCTTTAACTAGTTATCGAAATCTGCTGAGCACCATTTCCAAATTTTATATATGAATAAATAATTTTATTTAGGCATAAAGTACTAATCATAAGAGAGTGTTATACATTAGAGAAAGTAAAAACAATACATTTTGGTAAATTCTACCATCCTAAAGATTTATGGATAATAATATAAAAAAGAAACTTATTGCTTCAATTAATACTTGCGTTTTATATTTGATGGTTGGGTATGTGTTGGATATTTTTTTAATTGATAGCTATGGTCTGTAAACTGAGACCTATGGTTTAGTTACTTGGTAATGGTCATATCCGACCCAATCGACCAAAATACATGTTTAGTTGGTGGTAACTCGATCCTTTGTCATTTTTCAATTCTATTTTTATCTTTACATAGAGGTAGCGTCGTAATATTAGTCCCGACCAAGTTCCTAAAATTTGGAGATCCCAAAATTAGTCATGACTCAATTCCTACCATTTCTTCTCGACCTAGTTCCTCTTATTTGCTCTCGGCCCTATTCCCGAAGTTCAAAAATCATGATTTAGTTTTTGATTTTTTCTTTAACTAGTTATCGAAATCTACTAAGCACCATTTTCTAATTTTTTATTTGAATAAATAATTTTATTTAGGCATAAAATACTAATCATAAGAGAGTGTTATACATTAGAGAAAGTAAAAACAATACATTTTGGTAAATTCTACCATCCTAAAGATTTATGGATAATAATATAAAAAAGAAACTTATTGCTTCAATTAATACTTGCGTTTTATATTTGATGGTTGGGTATGTGTAGGATATTTTTTCAATTGACAGCTATGGTCTGTAAACTAAGACCTATGGTTTAGTTACTTGGTAATGGTCATATCCGACCCAATCGACCAAAATACATGTTTAGTTGGTGGTAACTCGATCCTTTGGCATTTTTCAATTCTACCTTTATCTTTACATAGAGGTAGCGTCGTAATATTATTCCCAACCAAGTTCCTAAAATTTGGAGTTCCCAAAATTTAGTCATGACTCAATTCCTACCATTATTTCTCGACCTAGTTCCTCGTATTTGCTCTCAGCCCTATTCGTGAAGTTCAAAAATCATGATTTAGTTTTTGATTTTTTCTTTAACTAGTTATCGAAATCTGCCGAGCACCATTTCCAAATTTTTTATATGAATAAATAATTTTATTTAGGCATAAAATACTAATCATAAGAGAGTGTTATACATTAGAGAAAGTAAAAACAATACATTTTGGTAAATTCTACCATCCTAAAGATTTATGGATAATAATATAAAAAAGAAACTTATTGCTTCAATTAATACTTGCGTTTTATATTTGATGGTTGGGTATGTGTAGGATATTTTTTCAATTGAGAGCTATGGTCTGTAAACTGAGACCTATGGTTTAGTTACTTGGTAATGGTCATATCCGACCCAATCGACCAAAATAGATGTTTAGTTGGTGGTAACTCGATCCTTTGGCATTTTTCAATTCTATTTTTATCATTACATAGAGGTAGCGTCGTAATATTAGTCCCGACCAAGTTCCTAAAATTTGGAGATCCCAAAATTAGTCATGACTCAATTCCTACCATTTCTTCTCGACCTAGTTCCTCTTATTTGCTCTCGGCCCTATTCGTGAAGTTCAAAAATCATGATTTAGTTTTTGATTTTTTCTTTAACTAGTTATCGAAATCTGCCGAGCACCATTTCCAAATTTTTTATATGAATAAATAATTTTATTTAGGCATAAAATACTAATCATAAGAGAGTGTTATACATTAGAGAAAGTAAAAACAATACATTTTGGTAAATTCTACCATCCTAAAGATTTATGGATAATAATATAAAAAAGAAACTTATTGCTTCAATTAATACTTGCGTTTTATATTTGATGGTTGGGTATGTGTAGGATATTTTTTCAATTGAGAGCTATGGTTTGTAAACTCGAGACCTATGGTTTAGTTACTTGGTAATGGTCATATCCGACCCAATCGACCAAAATACATGTTTAGTTGGTGGTAACTCGATCCTTTGGCATTTTTCAATTCTATCTTTATCATTACATAGTGGTAGCGTCGTAATATTAGTCCCGACCAAGTTCCTAAAATTTGGAGATCCCAAAATTAGTCATGACTCAATTCCTAACATTTCTTCTCGACCTAGTTCCTCGTATTCGCTCTCGGCCCTATTCCCGAAGTTCAAAAATCATGATTTAGTTTTTGATTTTTTCTTTAACTAGTTATCGAAATCTGCCGAGCACCATTTCCAAATTTTTTATATGAATAAATAATTTTATTTAGGCATAAAATACTAATCATAAGAGAGTGTTATACATTAGAGAAAGTAAAAACAATACATTTTGGTAAATTCTACCATCCTAAAGATTTATGGATAATAATATAAAAAAGAAACTTATTGCTTCAATTAATACTTGCGTTTTATATTTGATGGTTGGGTATGTGTAGGATATTTTTTCAATTGACAGCTATGGTCTGTAAACTAAGACCTATGGTTTAGTTACTTGGTAATGGTCATATCCGACCCAATCGACCAAAATAGATGTTTAGTTGGTGGTAACTCGATCCTTTGGCATTTTTCAATTCTATTTTTATCATTACATAGAGGTAGCGTCGTAATATTAGTCCCGACCAAGTTCCTAAAATTTGGAGATCCCAAAATTAGTCATGACTCAATTCCTACCATTTCTTCTCGACCTAGTTCCTCTTATTTGCTCTCGGCCCTATTCCCGAAGTTCAAAAATCATGATTTAGTTTTTGATTTTTTCTTTAACTAGTTATCGAAATCTGACGAGCACCATTTCCTAATTTTTTATATGAATAAATAATTTTATTTAGGCATAAAATACTAATCATAAGAGAGTGTTATACATTAGAGAAAGTAAAAACAATACATTTTGGTAAATTCTACCATCCTAAAGATTTATGGATAATAATATAAAAAAGAAACTTATTGCTTCAATTAATACTTGCGTTTTATATTTGATGGTTGGGTATGTGTAGGATATTTTTTCAATTGAGAGCTATGGTCCGTAAACTGAGACCTATGGTTTAGTTACTTGGTAATGGTCATATCCGACCCAATCGACCAAAATACATGCTTAGTTGGTGGTAACTCGATCCATTTTCATTTTTCAATTCTATCTTTATCATTACATAGAGGTAGCGTCATAATATTAGTCCCGACCAAGTTCCTAAAATTTATAGATCCCAAAATTAGTCATGACTCAATTCCTACCATTATTTCTCGACCTAGTTCCTCGTATTTGCTCTCAGCCCTATTCGTGAAGTTCAAAAATCATGATTTAGTTTTTGATTTTTTCTTTAACTAGTTATCGAAATCTGCCGAGCACCATTTCCAAATTTTTTATATGAATAAATAATTTTATTTAGGCATAAAATACTAATCATAAGAGAGTGTTATACATTAGAGAAAGTAAAAACAATACATTTTGGTAAATTCTACCATCCTAAAGATTTATGGATAATAATATAAAAAAGAAACTTATTGCTTCAATTAATACTTGCGTTTTATATTTGATGGTTGGGTATGTGTAGGATATTTTTTCAATTGAGAGCTATGGTCTGTAAACTGAGACCTATGGTTTAGTTACTTGGTAATGGTCATATCCGACCCAATCGACCAAAATACATGTTTAGTTGGTGGTAACTCGATCCTTTGGCATTTTTCAATTCTATCTTTATCATTACATAGAGGTAGCGTCGTAATATTAGTCCCGACCAAGTTCCTAAAATTTGGAGATCCCAAAATTAGTCATGACTCAATTCCTACCATTTCTTCTCGACCTAGTTCCTCGTATTTGGTGTCGGCCCTATTCGTGAAGTTCAAAAATCATGATTTAGTTTTTGATTTTTTCTTTAACTAGTTATCGAAATCTGCCGAGCACCATTTCCAAATTTTTTATATGAATAAATAATTTTATTTAGGCATAAAATACTAATCATAAGAGAGTGTTATACATTAGAGAAAGTAAAAACAATACATTTTGGTAAATTCTACCATCCTAAAGATTTATGGATAATAATATAAAAAAGAAACTTATTGCTTCAATTAATACTTGCGTTTTATATTTGATGGTTGGGTATGTGTAGGATATTTTTTCAATTGAGAGCTATGGTCTGTAAACTGAGACCTATGGTTTAGTTACTTGGTAATGGTCATATCCGACCCAATCGACCAAAATACATGTTTAGTTGGTGGTAACTCGATCCTTTGGCATTTTTCAATTCTATCTTTATCTTTACATAGAGGTAGCGTCGTAATATTATTCCCGACCAAGTTCCTAAAATTTGGAGTTCCCAAAATTAGTCATGACTCAATTCCTACCATTTCTTCTCGACCTAGTTCCTCGTATTTGGTCTCGGCCCTATTCGTGAAGTTCAAAAATCATGATTTAGTTTTTGATTTTTTCTTTAACTAGTTATCGAAATCTGCCGAGCACCATTTCCAAATTTTTTATATGAATAAATAATTTTATTTAGGCATAAAATACTAATCATAAGAGAGTGTTATACATTAGAGAAAGTAAAAACAATACATTTTGGTAAATTCTACCATCCTAAAGATTTATGGATAATAATATAAAAAAGAAACTTATTGCTTCAATTAATACTTGCGTTTTATATTTGATGGTTGGGTATGTGTAGGATATTTTTTCAATTGAGAGCTATGGTCCGTAAACCGAGACCTATGGTTTAGTTACTTGGTAATGGTCATATCCGACCCAATCGACCAAAATACATGTTTAGTTGGTGGTAACTCGATCCTTTGGCATTTTTCAATTCTATTTTTATCATTACATAGAGGTAGCGTCGTAATATTAGTCCCGACCAAGTTCCTAAAATTTGGAGATCCCAAAATTAGTCATGACTCAATTCCTACCATTTCTTCTCGACCTAGTTCCTCTTATTTGCTCTCGGCCCTATTCCCGAAGTTCAAAAATCATGATTTAGTTTTTGATTTTTTCTTTAACTAGTTATCGAAATCTGCTGAGCACCATTTCCAAATTTTTTATATGAATAAATAATTTTATTTATCCATAAAATACTAATCATAAGAGAGTGTTATACATTAGAGAAAGTAAAAACAATACATTTTGGTAAATTCTACCATCCTAAAGATTTATGGATAATAATATAAAAAAGAAACTTATTGCTTCAATTAATACTTGCGTTTTATATTTGATGGTTGGGTATGTGTAGGATATTTTTTCAATTGAGAGCTATGGTCTATAAACTAAGACCTATGGTTTAGTTACTTGGTAATGGTCATATCCGACCCAATCGACCAAAATACATGTTTAGTTGGTGGTAACTCGATCCTTTGGCATTTTTCAATTCTATCTTTATCATTACATAGAGGTAGCGTCGTAATATTAGTCCCGACCAAGTTCCTAAAATTTGGAGATCCCAAAATTAGTCATGACTCAATTCCTACCATTTCTTCTCGACCTAGTTCCTCTTATTTGCTCTCGGCCCTATTCCCGAAGTTAAAAAATCATGATTTAGTTTTTGATTTTTTCTTTAACTAGTTATCGAAATCTGCTGAGCACCATTTCCAAATTTTATATATGAATAAATAATTTTATTTAGCCATAAAGTACTAATCATAAGAGAGTGATATACATTAGAGAAAGTAAAAACAATACATTTTGGTAAATTCTACCATCCTAAAGATTTATGGATAATAATATAAAAAAGAAACTTATTGCTTCAATTAATACTTGCGTTTTATATTTGATGGTTGGGTATGTGTAGGATATTTTTTCAATTGAGAGCTATGGTCTAAACCGAGACCTATGGTTTAGTTACTTGGTAATGGTCATATCCGACCCAATCGACCAAAATACATGTTTAGTTGGTGGTAACTCGATCCTTTGGCATTTTTCAATTCTATTTTTATCATTACATAGAGGTAGCGTCGTAATATTAGTCCCGACCAAGTTCCTAAAATTTGGAGATCCCAAAATTAGTCATGACTCAATTCCTACCATTTCTTCTCGACCTAGTTCCTCTTATTTGCTCTCGGCCCTATTCCTGAAGTTCAAAAATCATGATTTAGTTTTTGATTTTTTCTTTAACTAGTTATCGAAATCTGCCGAGCACCATTTCCAAATTTTTTATATGAATAAATAATTTTATTTAGCCATAAAATACTAATCATAAGAGAGTGTTATACATTAGAGAAAGTAAAAACAATACATTTTGGTAAATTCTACCATCCTAAAGATTTATGGATAATAATATAAAAAAGAAACTTATTGCTTCAATTAATACTTGCGTTTTATATTTGATGGTTGGGTATGTGTAGGATATTTTTTCAATTGAAAGCTATGGTCCGTAAACCGAGACCTATGGTTTAGTTACTTGGTAATGGTCATATCCGACCCAATCGACCAAAATAGATGTTTAGTTGGTGGTAACTCGATCCTTTGGCATTTTTCAATTCTATTTTTATCATTACATAGAGGTAGCGTCGTAATATTAGTCCCGACCAAGTTCCTAAAATTTGGAGATCCCAAAATTAGTCATGACTCAATTCCTACCATTTCTTCTCGACCTAGTTCCTCTTATTTGCTCTCGGCCCTATTCGTGAAGTTCAAAAATCATGATTTAGTTTTTGATTTTTTCTTTAACTAGTTATCGAAATCTGCCGAGCACCATTTCCAAATTTTTTATATGAATAAATAATTTTATTTAGGCATAAAATACTAATCATAAGAGAGTGTTATACATTAGAGAAAGTAAAAACAATACATTTTGGTAAATTCTACCATCCTAAAGATTTATGGATAATAATATAAAAAAGAAACTTATTGCTTCAATTAATACTTGCGTTTTATATTTGATGGTTGGGTATGTGTAGGATATTTTTTCAATTGAGAGCTATGGTCTGTAAACTGAGACCTATGGTTTAGTTACTTGGTAATGGTCATATCCGACCCAATCGACCAAAATAGATGTTTAGTTGGTGGTAACTCGATCCTTTGGCATTTTTCAATTCTATTTTTATCATTACATAGAGGTAGCGTCGTAATATTAGTCCCGACCAAGTTCCTAAAATTTGGAGATCCCAAAATTAGTCATGACTCAATTCCTACCATTTCTTCTCGACCTAGTTCCTCTTATTTGCTCTCGGCCCTATTCCTGAAGTTCAAAAATCATGATTTAGTTTTTGATTTTTTCTTTAACTAGTTATCGAAATCTGCCGAGCACCATTTCCAAATTTTTTATATGAATAAATAATTTTATTTAGCCATAAAGTACTAATCATAAGAGAGTGATTACATTAAAGAAAGTAAAAACAATACATTTTGGTAAATTCTACCATCCTAAAGATTTATGGATAATAATATAAAAAAGAAACGTATTGCTTCAATTCATACTTGCGTTTTATATTTGATGGTTGGGTATGTGTAGGATATTTTTTCAATTGAAAGCTATGGTCTGTAAACTGAGACCTATGGTTTAGTTACTTGGTAATGGTCATATCCGACCCAATCGACCAAAATAGATGTTTAGTTGGTGGTAACTCGATCCTTTGGCATTTTTCAATTCTATTTTTATCATTACATAGAGGTAGCGTCGTAATATTAGTCCCGACCAAGTTCCTAAAATTTGGAGATCCCAAAATTAGTCATGACTCAATTCCTACCATTTCTTCTCGACCTAGTTCCTCTTATTTGCTCTCGGCCCTATTCCCGAAGTTCAAAAATCATGATTTAGTTTTTGATTTTTTTCTTTAACTAGTTATCGAAATCTGCCGAGCACCATTTCCAAATTTTTTATATGAATAAATAATTTTATTTAGCCATAAAATACTAATCATAAGAGAGTGTTATACATTAGAGAAAGTAAAAACAATACATTTTGGTAAATTCTACCATCCTAAAGATTTATGGATAATAATATAAAAAAGAAACTTATTGCTTCAATTAATACTTGCGTTTTATATTTGATGGTTGGGTATGTGTAGGATATTTTTTCAATTGAGAGCTATGGTCTGTAAACCGAGACCTATGGTTTAGTTACTTGGTAATGGTCATATCCGACCCAATCGACCAAAATACATGTTTAGTTGGTGGTAACTCGATCCTTTGGCATTTTTCAATTCTATTTTTATCATTACATAGAGGTAGCGTCGTAATATTAGTCCCGACCAAGTTCCTAAAATTTGGAGATCCCAAAATTAGTCATGACTCAATTCCTACCATTTCTTCTCGACCTAGTTCCTCTTATTTGCTCTCGGCCCTATTCGTGAAGTTCAAAAATCATGATTTAGTTTTTGATTTTTTCTTTAACTAGTTATCGAAATCTGCCGAGCACCATTTCCAAATTTTTTATATGAATAAATAATTTTATTTGGCCATAAAGTACTAATCATAAGAGAGTGTTTACATTAAAGAAAGTAAAAACAATACATTTTGGTAAATTCTACCATCCTAAAGATTTATGGATAATAATATAAAAAAGAAACTTATTGCTTCAATTCATACTTGCGTTTTATATTTGATGGTTGGGTATGTGTAGGATATTTTTTCAATTGAAAGCTATGGTCCGTAAACCGAGACCTATGGTTTAGTTACTTGGTAATGGTCATATCCGACCCAATCGACCAAAATAGATGTTTAGTTGGTGGTAACTCGATCCTTTGGCATTTTTCAATTCTATTTTTATCATTACATAGAGGTAGCGTCGTAATATTAGTCCCGACCAAGTTCCTAAAATTTGGAGATCCCAAAATTAGTCATGACTCAATTCCTACCATTTCTTCTCGACCTAGTTCCTCTTATTTGCTCTCGGCCCTATTCCCGAAGTTGAAAAATCATGATTTAGTTTTTGATTTTTTCTTTAACTAGTTATCGAAATCTGCTGAGCACCATTTCCAAATTTTTTATATGAATAAATAATTTTATTTAACCATAAAATACTAATCATAAGAGAGTGTTATACATTAGAGAAAGTAAAAACAATACATTTTGGTAAATTCTACCATCCTAAAGATTTATGGATAATAATATAAAAAAGAAACTTATTGCTTCAATTAATACTTGCGTTTTATATTTGATGGTTGGGTATGTGTAGGATATTTTTTCAATTGAGAGCTATGGTCTGTAAACTGAGACCTATGGTTTAGTTACTTGGTAATGGTCATATCCGACCCAATCGACCAAAATACATGTTTAGTTGGTGGTAACTCGATCCTTTGGCATTTTTCAATTCTATTTTTATCATTACATAGAGGTAGCGTCGTAATATTAGTCCCGACCAAGTTCCTAAAATTTGGAGATCCCAAAATTAGTCATGACTCAATTCCTACCATTTCTTCTCGACCTAGTTCCTCTTATTTGCTCTCGGCCCTATTCCCGAAGTTCAAAAATCATGATTTAGTTTTTGATTTTTTCTTTAACTAGTTATCGAAATCTGCCGAGCACCATTTCCAAATTTTTTATATGAATAAATAATTTTATTTAGGCATAAAATACTAATCATAAGAGAGTGTTATACATTAGAGAAAGTAAAAACAATACATTTTGGTAAATTCTACCATCCTAAAGATTTATGGATAATAATATAAAAAAGAAACTTATTGCTTCAATTAATACTTGCGTTTTATATTTGATGGTTGGGTATGTGTAGGATATTTTTTCAATTGAAAGCTATGGTCTGTAAACTGAGACCTATGGTTTAGTTACTTGGTAATGGTCATATCCGACCCAATCGACCAAAATAGATGTTTAGTTGGTGGTAACTCGATCCTTTGGCATTTTTCAATTCTATTTTTATCATTACATAGAGGTAGCGTCGTAATATTAGTCCCGACCAAGTTCCTAAAATTTGGAGATCCCAAAATTAGTCATGACTCAATTCCTACCATTTCTTCTCGACCTAGTTCCTCTTATTTGCTCTCGGCCATATTCCCGTGAAGTTCAAAAATCATGATTTAGTTTTTGATTTTTTCTTTAACTAGTTATCGAAATCTGCCGAGCACCATTTCCAAATTTTTTATATGAATAAATAATTTTATTTAGGCATAAAATACTAATCATAAGAGAGTGTTATACATTAGAGAAAGTAAAAACAATACATTTTGGTAAATTCTACCATCCTAAAGATTTATGGATAATAATATAAAAAAGAAACTTATTGCTTCAATTAATACTTGCGTTTTATATTTGATGGTTGGGTATGTGTAGGATATTTTTTCAATTGAGAGCTATGGTCTGTAAACTGAGACCTATGGTTTAGTTACTTGGTAATGGTCATATCCGACCCAATCGACCAAAATACATGTTTAGTTGGTGGTAACTCGATCCTTTGGCATTTTTCAATTCTATCTTTATCATTACATAGTGGTAGCGTCGTAATATTAGTCCCGACCAAGTTCCTAAAATTTGGAGATCCCAAAATTAGTCATGACTCAATTCCTACCATTTCTTCTCGACCTAGTTCCTCGTATTTGGTCTCAGCCCTATTCGTGAAGTTCAAAAATCATGATTTAGTTTTTGATTTTTTCTTTAACTAGTTATCGAAATCTGCCGAGCACCATTTCCTAATTTTTTATATGAATAAATAATTTTATTTAACCATAAAATACTAATCATAAGAGAGTGTTATACATTAGAGAAAGTAAAAACAATACATTTTGGTAAATTCTACCATCCTAAAGATTTATGGATAATAATATAAAAAAGAAACTTATTGCTTCAATTAATACTTGCGTTTTATATTTGATGGTTGGGTATGTGTAGGATATTTTTTCAATTGAGAGCTATGGTCCGTAAACCGAGACCTATGGTTTAGTTACTTGGTAATGGTCATATCCGACCCAATCGACCAAAATACATGTTTAGTTGGTGGTAACTCGATCCTTTGGCATTTTTCAATTCTATTTTTATCATTACATAGAGGTAGCGTCGTAATATTAGTCCCGACCAAGTTCCTAAAATTTGGAGATCCCAAAATTAGTCATGACTCAATTCCTACCATTTCTTCTCGACCTAGTTCCTCTTATTTGCTCTCGGCCATATTCCCGAAGTTGAAAAATCATGATTTAGTTTTTGATTTTTTCTTTAACTAGTTATCGAAATCTGCCGAGCACCATTTCCAAATTTTTTATATGAATAAATAATTTTATTTAGCCATAAAGTACTAATCATAAGAGAGTGATATACATTAGAGAAAGTAAAAACAATACATTTTGGTAAATTCTACCATCCTAAAGATTTATGGATAATAATATAAAAAAGAAACGTATTGCTTCAATTCATACTTGCGTTTTATATTTGATGGTTGGGTATGTGTAGGATATTTTTTCAATTGAAAGCTATGGTCTGTAAACCGAGACCTATGGTTTAGTTACTTGGTAATGGTCATATCCGACCCAATCGACCAAAATAGATGTTTAGTTGGTGGTAACTCGATCCTTTGGCATTTTTCAATTCTATTTTTATCATTACATAGAGGTAGCGTCGTAATATTAGTCCCGACCAAGTTCCTAAAATTTGGAGATCCCAAAATTAGTCATGACTCAATTCCTACCATTTCTTCTCGACCTAGTTCCTCTTATTTGCTCTCGGCCCTATTCCCGAAGTTCAAAAATCATGATTTAGTTTTTGATTTTTTCTTTAACTAGTTATCGAAATCTGCTGAGCACCATTTCCAAATTTTTTATATGAATAAATAATTTTATTTAGCCATAAAATACTAATCATAAGAGAGTGTTATACATTAGAGAAAGTAAAAACAATACATTTTGGTAAATTCTACCATCCTAAAGATTTATGGATAATAATATAAAAAAGAAACTTATTGCTTCAATTAATACTTGCGTTTTATATTTGATGGTTGGGTATGTGTAGGATATTTTTTCAATTGAGAGCTATGGTCCGTAAACCGAGACCTATGGTTTAGTTACTTGGTAATGGTCATATCCGACCCAATCGACCAAAATAGATGTTTAGTTGGTGGTAACTCGATCCTTTGGCATTTTTCAATTCTATTTTTATCATTACATAGAGGTAGCGTCGTAATATTAGTCCCGACCAAGTTCCTAAAATTTGGAGATCCCAAAATTAGTCATGACTCAAATCCTACCATTTCTTCTCGACCTAGTTCCACTTATTTGCTCTCGGCCATATTCCCGTAAGTTGAAAAATCATGATTTAGTTTTTGATTTTTTCTTTAACTAGTTATCGAAATCTGCCGAGCACCATTTCCAAATTTTTTATATGAATAAATAATTTTATTTGGCCATAAAGTACTAATCATAAGAGAGTGATATACATTAGAGAAAGTAAAAACAATACATTTTGGTAAATTCTACCATCCTAAAGATTTATGGATAATAATATAAAAAAGAAACGTATTGCTTCAATTCATACTTGCGTTTTATATTTGATGGTTGGGTATGTGTAGGATATTTTTTCAATTGAAAGCTATGGTCTGTAAACTGAGACCTATGGTTTAGTTACTTGGTAATGGTCATATCCGACCCAATCGACCAAAATAGATGTTTAGTTGGTGGTAACTCGATCCTTTGGCATTTTTCAATTCTATCTTTATCATTACATAGTGGTAGCGTCGTAATATTAGTCCCGACCAAGTTCCTAAAATTTGGAGATCCCAAAATTAGTCATGACTCAATTCCTACCATTTCTTCTCGACCTAGTTCCTCGTATTTGCTCTCGGCCCTATTCGTGAAGTTCAAAAATCATGATTTAGTTTTTGATTTTTTCTTTAACTAGTTATCGAAATCTGCGAGCACCATTTCCAAATTTTTTATATGAATAAATAATTTTATTTAGCCATAAAATACTAATCATAAGAGAGTGTTATACATTAGAGAAAGTAAAAACAATACATTTTGGTAAATTCTACCATCCTAAAGATTTATGGATAATAATATAAAAAAGAAACTTATTGCTTCAATTAATACTTGCGTTTTATATTTGATGGTTGGGTATGTGTAGGATATTTTTTCAATTGAGAGCTATGGTCTGTAAACTGAGACCTATGGTTTAGTTACTTGGTAATGGTCATATCCGACCCAATCGACCAAAATAGATGTTTAGTTGGTGGTAACTCGATCCTTTGGCATTTTTCAATTCTATTTTTATCATTATATAGAGGTAGCGTCGTAATATTAGTCCCGACCAAGTTCCTAAAATTTGGAGATCCCAAAATTAGTCATGACTCAAATCCTACCATTTCTTCTCGACCTAGTTCAACTTATTTGCTCTCGGCCATATTCCCGTAGTTGAAAAATCATGATTTAGTTTTTGATTTTTTCTTTAACTAGTTATCGAAATCTGCCGAGCACCATTTCCAAATTTTTTATATGAATAAATAATTTTATTTAGACATAAAATACTAATCATAAGAGAGTGTTATACATTAGAGAAAGTAAAAACAATACATTTTGGTAAATTCTATCATCCTAAAGATTTATGGATAATAATATAAAAAAGAAACTTATTGCTTCAATTCATACTTGCGTTTTATATTTGATGGTTGGGTATGTGTAGGATATTTTTTCAATTGAAAGCTACGGTCTATAAATTGAGACCTATGGTTTAGTTACTTGGTAATGGTCATATCCGACCCAATCGACCAAAATAGATGTTTAGTTGGTGGTAACTCGATCCTTTGGCATTTTTCAATTCTATCTTTATCATTACATAGTGGTAGCGTCGTAATATTAGTCCCGACCAAGTTCCTAAAATTTGGAGATCCCAAAATTAGTCATAACTCAATTCCTACCATTTCTTCTCGACCTAGTTCCTCGTATTTGGTCTCAGCCCTATTCGTGAAGTTCAAAAATCATGATTTAGTTTTTGATTTTTTCTTTAACTAGTTATCGAAATCTGGCGAGCACCATTTCCTAATTTTTTATATGAATAAATAATTTTATTTAACCATAAAATACTAATCATAAGAGAGTGTTATACATTAGAGAAAGTAAAAACAATACATTTTGGTAAATTCTACCATCCTAAAGATTTATGGATAATAATATAAAAAAGAAACTTATTGCTTCAATTAATACTTGCGTTTTATATTTGATGGTTGGGTATGTGTAGGATATTTTTTCAATTGAGAGCTATGGTCTACGTAAACCGAGACCTATGGTTTAGTTACTTGGTAATGGTCATATCCGACCCAATCGACCAAAATAGATGTTTAGTTGGTGGTAACTCGATCCTTTGGCATTTTTCAATTCTATTTTTATCATTATATAGAGGTAGCGTCGTAATATTAGTCCCGACCAAGTTCCTAAAATTTGGAGATCCCAAAATTAGTCATGACTCAAATCCTACCATTTCTTCTCGACCTAGTTCAACTTATTTGCTCTCGGCCATATTCCCGTAGTTGAAAAATCATGATTTAGTTTTTGATTTTTTTCTTTAACTAGTTATCGAAATCTGCCGAGCACCATTTCCAAATTTTTTATATGAATAAATAATTTTATTTAGGCATAAAATACTAATCATAAGAGAGTGTTATACATTAGAGAAAGTAAAAACAATACATTTTGGTAAATTCTATCATCCTAAAGATTTATGGATAATAATATAAAAAAGAAACTTATTGCTTCAATTCATACTTGCGTTTTATATTTGATGGTTGGGTATGTGTAGGATATTTTTTCAATTGAAAGCTACGGTCTATAAACTGAGACCTATGGTTTAGTTACTTGGTAATGGTCATATCCGACCCAATCGACCAAAATAGATGTTTAGTTGGTGGTAACTCGATCCTTTGGCATTTTTCAATTCTATTTTTATCATTATATAGAGGTAGCGTCGTAATATTAGTCCCGACCAAGTTCCTAAAATTTGGAGATCCCAAAATTAGTCATGACTCAAATCCTACCATTTCTTCTCGACCTAGTTCAACTTATTTGCTCTCGGCCATATTCCCGTAGTTGAAAAATCATGATTTAGTTTTTGATTTTTTCTTTAACTAGTTATCGAAATCTGCTGACCACCATTTCCAAATTTTTTATATGAATAAATAATTTTATTTAGGCATAATGTACTCATCATAAGAGAGTGTTATACATTAGAGAAAGTAAAAACAATACATTTTGGTAAATTCTACCATCCTAAAGATTTATGGATAATAATATAAAAAAGAAACTTATTGCTTCAATTAATACTTGCATTTTATATTTGATGGTTGGGTATGTGTAGAATATTTTTTCAATTGAGAGTTATGGTCTGTAAACTGAGACCTATGGTTTAGTTACTTGGTAATGGTCATATCCAACCCAATCGACCAAAATACATGTTTAGTTGGTGGTAACTCGATCCTTTGGCATTTTTCAATTCTATCTTTATCATTACATAGTGGTAGCGTCGTAATATTAGTCCCGACCAAGTTCCTAAAATTTATAGATCCCAAAATTAGTCATGACTCAATTCCTACCATTATTTCTCGACCTAGTTCCTCGTATTTGCTCTCAGCCCTATTCGTGAAGTTCAAAAATCATGATTTAGTTTTTGATTTTTTCTTTAACTAGTTATCGAAATCTGCCGAGCACCATTTCCAAATTTTTTATATGAATAAATAATTTTATTTAGCCATAAAGTACTAATCATAAGAGAGTGATATACATTAGAGAAAGTAAAAACAATACATTTTGGTAAATTCTACCATCCTAAAGATTTATGGATAATAATATAAAAAAGAAACGTATTGCTTCAATTCATACTTGCGTTTTATATTTGATGGTTGGGTATGTGTAGGATATTTTTTCAATTGAAAGCTATGGTCTGTAAACCGAGACCTATGGTTTAGTTACTTGGTAATGGTCATATCCGACCCAATCGACCAAAATAGATGTTTAGTTGGTGGTAACTCGATCCTTTGGCATTTTTCAATTCTATTTTTATCATTATATAGAGGTAGCGTCGTAATATTAGTCCCGACCAAGTTCCTAAAATTTGGAGATCCCAAAATTAGTCATGACTCAAATCCTACCATTTCTTCTCGACCTAGTTCAACTTATTTGCTCTCGGCCATATTCCCGTAGTTGAAAAATCATGATTTAGTTTTTGATTTTTTCTTTAACTAGTTATCGAAATCTGCCGAGCACCATTTCCAAATTTTTTATATGAATAAATAATTTTATTTAGGCATAAAATACTAATCATAAGAGAGTGTTATACATTAGAGAAAGTAAAAACAATACATTTTGGTAAATTCTACCATCCTAAAGATTTATGGATAATAATATAAAAAAGAAACGTATTGCTTCAATTCATACTTGCGTTTTATATTTGATGGTTGGGTATGTGTAGGATATTTTTTCAATTGAAAGCTATGGTCTGTAAACCGAGACCTATGGTTTAGTTACTTGGTAATGGTCATATCCGACCCAATCGACCAAAATAGATGTTTAGTTGGTGGTAACTCGATCCTTTGGCATTTTTCAATTCTATTTTTATCATTACATAGAGGTAGCGTCGTAATATTAGTCCCGACCAAGTTCCTAAAATTTGGAGATCCCAAAATTAGTCATGACTCAATTCCTACCATTTCTTCTCGACCTAGTTCCTCTTATTTGCTCTCGGCCATATTCCCGAAGTTCAAAAATCATGATTTAGTTTTTGATTTTTTCTTTAACTAGTTATCGAAATCTGCCGAGCACCATTTCCAAATTTTTTATATGAATAAATAATTTTATTTAGGCATAAAATACTAATCATAAGAGAGTGTTATACATTAGAGAAAGTAAAAACAATACATTTTGGTAAATTCTACCATCCTAAAGATTTATGGATAATAATATAAAAAAGAAACTTATTGCTTCAATTAATACTTGCATTTTATATTTGATGGTTGGGTATGTGTAGGATATTTTTTCAATTGAGAGCTATGGTCTGTAAACCGAGACCTATGGTTTAGTTACTTGGTAATGGTCATATCCGACCCAATCGACCAAAATACATGTTTAGTTGGTGGTAACTCGATCCTTTGGCATTTTTCAATTCTATTTTTATCATTACATAGAGGTAGCGTCGTAATATTAGTCCCGACCAAGTTCCTAAAATTTGGAGATCCCAAAATTAGTCATGACTCAATTCCTACCATTTCTTCTCGACCTAGTTCCTCTTATTTGCTCTCGGCCATATTCCCGTGAAGTTCAAAAATCATGATTTAGTTTTTGATTTTTTCTTTAACTAGTTATCGAAATCTGCCAAGCACCATTTCCAAATTTTTTATATGAATAAATAATTTTATTTAGCCATAAAATACTAATCATAAGAGAGTGTTATACATTAGAGAAAGTAAAAACAATACATTTTGGTAAATTCTACCATCCTAAAGATTTATGGATAATAATATAAAAAAGAAACTTATTGCTTCAATTAATACTTGCGTTTTATATTTGATGGTTGGGTATGTGTAGGATATTTTTTCAATTGAGAGTTATGGTCTGTAAACCGAGACCTATGGTTTAGTTACTTGGTAATGGTCATATCCGACCCAATCGACCAAAATACATGTTTAGTTGGTGGTAACTCGATCCTTTGGCATTTTTCAATTCTATCTTTATCATTACATAGTGGTAGCGTCGTAATATTAGTCCCGACCAAGTTCCTAAAATTTGGAGATCCCAAAATTAGTCATGACTCAATTCCTACCATTTCTTCTCGACCTAGTTCCTCGTATTTGCTCTCAGCCCTATTCGTGAAGTTCAAAAATCATGATTTAGTTTTTGATTTTTTCTTTAACTAGTTATCGAAATCTGCCGAGCACCATTTCCAAATTTTTTATATGAATAAATAATTTTATTTAGGCATAAAATACTAATCATAAGAGAGTGTTATACATTAGAGAAAGTAAAAACAATACATTTTGGTAAATTCTACCATCCTAAAGATTTATGGATAATAATATAAAAAAGAAACGTATTGCTTCAATTCATACTTGCGTTTTATATTTGATGGTTGGGTATGTGTAGGATATTTTTTCAATTGAAAGCTATGGTCTATAAACCGAGACCTATGGTTTAGTTACTTGGTAATGGTCATATCCGACCCAATCGACCAAAATAGATGTTTAGTTGGTGGTAACTCGATCCTTTGGCATTTTTCAATTCTATTTTTATCATTACATAGAGGTAGCGTCGTAATATTAGTCCCGACCAAGTTCCTAAAATTTGGAGATCCCAAAATTAGTCATGACTCAAATCCTACCATTTCTTCTCGACCTAGTTCATCTTATTTGCTCTCGGCCCTATTCCCGAAGTTGAAAAATCATGATTTAGTTTTTGATTTTTTTCTTTAACTAGTTATCGAAATCTGCCGAGCACCATTTCCAAATTTTTTATATGAATAAATAATTTTATTTAGGCATAAAATACTAATCATAAGAGAGTGTTATACATTAGAGAAAGTAAAAACAATACATTTTGGTAAATTCTACCATCCTAAAGATTTATGGATAATAATATAAAAAAGAAACGTATTGCTTCAATTCATACTTGCGTTTTATATTTGATGGTTGGGTATGTGTAGGATATTTTTTCAATTGAAAGCTATGGTCTGTAAACTGAGACCTATGGTTTAGTTACTTGGTAATGGTCATATCCGACCCAATCGACCAAAATAGATGTTTAGTTGGTGGTAACTCGATCCTTTGGCATTTTTCAATTCTATTTTTATCATTACATAGTGGTAGCGTCGTAATATTAGTCCCGACCAAGTTCCTAAAATTTGGAGATCCCAAAATTAGTCATGACTCAATTTCTACCATTTCTTCTCGACCTAGTTCCTCTTATTTGCTCTCGGCCCTATTCCCGAAGTTAAAAAATCATGATTTAGTTTTTGATTTTTTCTTTAACTAGTTATCGAAATCTGCTGAGCACCATTTCCAAATTTTATATATGAATAAATAATTTTATTTGGCCATAAAGTACTAATCATAAGAGAGTGTTATACATTAGAGAAAGTAAAAACAATACATTTTGGTAAATTCTACCATCCTAAAGATTTATGGATAATAATATAAAAAAGAAACTTATTGCTTCAATTAATACTTGCGTTTTATATTTGATGGTTGGGTATGTGTAGGATATTTTTTCAATTGAGAGCTATGGTCCGTAAACCGAGACCTATGGTTTAGTTACTTGGTAATGGTCATATCCGACCCAATCGACCAAAATAGATGTTTAGTTGGTGGTAACTCGATCCTTTGGCATTTTTCAATTCTATTTTTATCATTACATAGAGGTAGCGTCGTAATATTAGTCCCGACCAAGTTCCTAAAATTTGGAGATCCCAAAATTAGTCATGACTCAATTCCTACCATTTCTTCTCGACCTAGTTCCTCTTATTTGCTCTCGGCCCTATTCGTGAAGTTCAAAAATCATGATTTAGTTTTTGATTTTTTCTTTAACTAGTTATCGAAATCTGCCGAGCACCATTTCCAAATTTTTTATATGAATAAATAATTTTATTTAGGCATAAAATACTAATCATAAGAGAGTGTTATACATTAGAGAAAGTAAAAACAATACATTTTGGTAAATTCTACCATCCTAAAGATTTATGGATAATAATATAAAAAAGAAACTTATTGCTTCAATTCATACTTGCGTTTTATATTTGATGGTTGGGTATGTGTAGGATATTTTTTCAATTGAAAGCTATGGTCTGTAAACCGAGACCTATGGTTTAGTTACTTGGTAATGGTCATATCCGACCCAATCGACCAAAATAGATGTTTAGTTGGTGGTAACTCGATCCTTTGGCATTTTTCAATTCTATTTTTATCATTACATAGAGGTAGCGTCGTAATATTAGTCCCGACCAAGTTCCTAAAATTTGGAGATCCCAAAATTAGTCATGACTCAATTCCTACCATTTCTTCTCGACCTAGTTCCTCTTATTTGCTCTCGGCCCTATTCGTGAAGTTCAAAAATCATGATTTAGTTTTTGATTTTTTTCTTTAACTAGTTATCGAAATCTGCCGAGCACCATTTCCAAATTTTTTATATGAATAAATAATTTTATTTAGGCATAAAATACTAATCATAAGAGAGTGTTATACATTAGAGAAAGTAAAAACAATACATTTTGGTAAATTCTACCATCCTAAAGATTTATGGATAATAATATAAAAAAGAAACTTATTGCTTCAATTAATACTTGCGTTTTATATTTGATGGTTGGGTATGTGTAGGATATTTTTTCAATTGAGAGCTATGGTCCGTAAACCGAGACCTATGGTTTAGTTACTTGGTAATGGTCATATCCGACCCAATCGACCAAAATAGATGTTTAGTTGGTGGTAACTCGATCCTTTGGCATTTTTCAATTCTATTTTTATCATTACATAGAGGTAGCGTCGTAATATTAGTCCCGACCAAGTTCCTAAAATTTGGAGATCCCAAAATTAGTCATGACTCAATTCCTACCATTTCTTCTCGACCTAGTTCCTCTTATTTGCTCTCGGCCCTATTCGTGAAGTTCAAAAATCATGATTTAGTTTTTGATTTTTTCTTTAACTAGTTATCGAAATCTGCCGAGCACCATTTCCAAATTTTTTATATGAATAAATAATTTTATTTAGGCATAAAATACTAATCATAAGAGAGTGTTATACATTAGAGAAAGTAAAAACAATACATTTTGGTAAATTCTACCATCCTAAAGATTTATGGATAATAATATAAAAAAGAAACTTATTGCTTCAATTCATACTTGCGTTTTATATTTGATGGTTGGGTATGTGTAGGATATTTTTTCAATTGAAAGCTATGGTCCATAAACTGAGACCTATGGTTTAGTTACTTGGTAATGGTCATATCCGACCCAATCGACCAAAATAGATGTTTAGTTGGTGGTAACTCGATCCTTTGGCATTTTTCAATTCTATTTTTATCATTACATAGAGGTAGCGTCGTAATATTAGTCCCGACCAAGTTCCTAAAATTTGGAGATCCCAAAATTAGTCATGACTCAATTCCTACCATTTCTTCTCGACCTAGTTCCTCTTATTTGCTCTCGGCCATATTCCCGAAGTTCAAAAATCATGATTTAGTTTTTGATTTTTTCTTTAACTAGTTATCGAAATCTGCGAGCACCATTTCCAAATTTTTTATATGAATAAATAATTTTATTTAGGCATAAAATACTAATCATAAGAGAGTGTTATACATTAGAGAAAGTAAAAACAATACATTTTGGTAAATTCTACCATCCTAAAGATTTATGGATAATAATATAAAAAAGAAACTTATTGCTTCAATTAATACTTGCGTTTTATATTTGATGGTTGGGTATGTGTAGGATATTTTTTCAATTGAGAGCTATGGTCCGTAAACCGAGACCTATGGTTTAGTTACTTGGTAATGGTCATATCCGACCCAATCGACCAAAATACATGTTTAGTTGGTGGTAACTCGATCCTTTGGCATTTTTCAATTCTATCTTTATCATTACATAGTGGTAGCGTCGTAATATTAGTCCCGACCAAGTTCCTAAAATTTGGAGATCCCAAAATTAGTCATGACTCAATTCCTACCATTTCTTCTCGACCTAGTTCCTCGTATTTGCTCTCAGCCCTATTCGTGAAGTTCAAAAATCATGATTTAGTTTTTGATTTTTTCTTTAACTAGTTATCGAAATCTGCCGAGCACCATTTCCAAATTTTTTATATGAATAAATAATTTTATTTAGGCATAAAATACTAATCATAAGAGAGTGTTATACATTAGAGAAAGTAAAAACAATACATTTTGGTAAATTCTACCATCCTAAAGATTTATGGATAATAATATAAAAAAGAAACTTATTGCTTCAATTCATACTTGCGTTTTATATTTGATGGTTGGGTATGTGTAGGATATTTTTTCAATTGAAAGCTATGGTCTGTAAACCGAGACCTATGGTTTAGTTACTTGGTAATGGTCATATCCGACCCAATCGACCAAAATAGATGTTTAGTTGGTGGTAACTCGATCCTTTGGCATTTTTCAATTCTATTTTTATCATTATATAGAGGTAGCGTCGTAATATTAGTCCCGACCAAGTTCCTAAAATTTGGAGATCCCAAAATTAGTCATGACTCAAATCCTACCATTTCTTCTCGACCTAGTTCATCTTATTTGCTCTCGGCCATATTCCCGAAGTTGAAAAATCATGATTTAGTTTTTGATTTTTTCTTTAACTAGTTATCGAAATCTGCTGAGCACCATTTCCAAATTTTTTATATGAATAAATAATTTTATTTAGGCATAAAGTACTAATCATAAGAGAGTGTTATACATTAGAGAAAGTAAAAACAATACATTTTGGTAAATTCTACCATCCTAAAGATTTATGGATAATAATATAAAAAAGAAACTTATTGCTTCAATTAATACTTGCGTTTTATATTTGATGGTTGGGTATGTGTAGGATATTTTTTCAATTGAGAGTTATGGTCTGTAAACCGAGACCTATGGTTTAGTTACTTGGTAATGGTCATATCCGACCCAATCGACCAAAATACATGTTTAGTTGGTGGTAACTCGATCCTTTGGCATTTTTCAATTCTATCTTTATCATTACATAGTGGTAGCGTCGTAATATTAGTCCCGACCAAGTTCCTAAAATTTATAGATCCCAAAATTAGTCATGACTCAATTCCTACCATTATTTCTCGACCTAGTTCCTCGTATTTGCTCTCAACCCTATTCGTGAAGTTCAAAAATCATGATTTAGTTTTTGATTTTTTCTTTAACTAGTTATCGAAATCTGCCGAGCACCATTTCCAAATTTTTTATATGAATAAATAATTTTATTTAGGCATAAAATACTAATCATAAGAGAGTGTTATACATTAGAGAAAGTAAAAACAATACATTTTGGTAAATTCTACCATCCTAAAGATTTATGGATAATAATATAAAAAAGAAACTTATTGCTTCAATTAATACTTGCGTTTTATATTTGATGGTTGGGTATGTGTAGGATATTTTTTCAATTGAAAGCTATGGTCTATAAACCGAGACCTATGGTTTAGTTACTTGGTAATGGTCATATCCGACCCAATCGACCAAAATAGATGTTTAGTTGGTGGTAACTCGATCCTTTGGCATTTTTCAATTCTATTTTTATCATTATATAGAGGTAGCGTCGTAATATTAGTCCCGACCAAGTTCCTAAAATTTGGAGATCCCAAAATTAGTCATGACTCAAATCCTACCATTTCTTCTCGACCTAGTTCAACTTATTTGCTCTCGGCCATATTCCCGTAGTTGAAAAATCATGATTTAGTTTTTGATTTTTTCTTTAACTAGTTATCGAAATCTGCTGAGCACCATTTCCAAATTTTTTATATGAATAAATAATTTTATTTAGGCATAAAATACTAATCATAAGAGAGTGTTATACATTAGAGAAAGTAAAAACAATACATTTTGGTAAATTCTACCATCCTAAAGATTTATGGATAATAATATAAAAAAGAAACTTATTGCTTCAATTAATACTTGCGTTTTATATTTGATGGTTGGGTATGTGTAGGATATTTTTTCAATTGAGAGCTATGGTCTATAAACTAAGACCTATGGTTTAGTTACTTGGTAATGGTCATATCCGACCCAATCGACCAAAATACATGTTTAGTTGGTGGTAACTCGATCCTTTGGCATTTTTCAATTCTATCTTTATCATTACATAGTGGTAGCGTCGTAATATTAGTCCCGACCAAGTTCCTAAAATTTGGAGATCCCAAAATTAGTCATGACTCAATTCCTACCATTACTTCTCGACCTAGTTCCTCGTATTTGCTCTCAGCCCTATTCGTGAAGTTCAAAAATCATGATTTAGTTTTTGATTTTTTTTTTAACTAGTTATCGAAATCTGCCGAGCACCATTTCCAAATTTTTTATATGAATAAATAATTTTATTTAGGCATAAAATACTAATCATAAGAGAGTGTTATACATTAGAGAAAGTAAAAACAATACATTTTGGTAAATTCTACCATCCTAAAGATTTATGGATAATAATATAAAAAAGAAACTTATTGCTTCAATTAATACTTGCGTTTTATATTTGATGGTTGGGTATGTGTAGGATATTTTTTCAATTGAAAGCTATGGTCTGTAAACTGAGACCTATGGTTTAGTTACTTGGTAATGGTCATATCCGACCCAATCGACCAAAATAGATGTTTAGTTGGTGGTAACTCGATCCTTTGGCATTTTTCAATTCTATTTTTATCATT
>JAUJYP020000018.1:72500-75006 GCA_030674075.2 Linum usitatissimum | reverse complement strand
GCGGCGATGCGGGAAGACAGCAGGACGGTGGTCATGGAAGTCGAAATCCGCCAAGGAGTGTGTAACAAACTCACCTCGCCGAATCAACTAGCCCCGAAATGGATGGCGCTGCCGCCCCGGAAATGAGCCGGCGCTGGGCGCGACCCACACCCGGCTGTCGGGGCAAGGGCCTGGCCCCGATGAGTAGGAGGGCGCGTCGGTCGCCGCAAAACCCGGGGCGCGAGCCCGGCGGGAGCGGCCGTCGGTGCGCATCTTGGTGGTAGTAGCAAATATTCAAATGAGAACTTTGGCTGGCCGAAGAGGGGAAAGGTTCCATGTGAACGCGCACTCGCACATGGGTTACGATCCTAAGAGACGGAAACCCGTCCGATACGTCGTCGCGCGCGCGCGAGCATCGAAAGGGAATCGGGGTTAAAATTTCGAACCGGACGCGGTGGTTGACGGCAACGTTAGGGAGTCCGAGACGCCGGCACGTCGCGCGGTGTCCGGTGCGCCCCCGGCGGCCCATGAAAATCCGGAGGACCGAGTGCCATCCGCGCCCGGTCGTACTCATAACCGCATCGTCTCCAAGGTGCTTCCCCGGCGTCGAACAGCCAGCTCGAACCGGTACGGACAAGGGGAATCCGACTGTTTAATTAAAACAAAGCATTGCGATGGTCCTCGCGGATGCTCACGCAATGTGATTTCTCGCCCAAAGCTCGAATGTCAAAGTGAAGAAATTCAACCAAGCGCGGGTAAACGGCGGGAGTAACTATGACTCTCTTAAAAATGCCAAATGCCTCGTCATCTAATTAGTGACGCGCATGAATGGATTAACGAGATTCCCACCGTCCTCGTCTACTATCCAAACAAACCACAACCCAAGGGAACGGGCTTGGCGAAATCAGCGGGGAAAGAAGACCGTTGAGCTTCGACTCTAGTCCGACTTTGTGAAATGACTTGAGAGGTGTAGTATAAGTGGGAGCTCCGGCAAAATTGAAATACCACTACTTTTAACGTTATTTTACTTATTCCGTGAATCGGAGGCGGGGCACTCGCCCTCCTTTTGGACCAAAGGCCGTTCGGCGGGCCGATCCGGCGAAGACATTGTCGTGGGGAGTTTGGTCGGGGCGGCACATCCGTTAAAAGATAACGCAGTGTCCTAAGATGAGCTCAACGAGAACAAATCTCGTGTGGAACAAAAGGGTAAAAGCTCGTTTGATTCTCGATTTCCAAGACGAATACGAACCGTGAAAGCGTGGCCTATCGATCCTTTAGACCTTCGGAATTTGAAGCTAGAGGTGTCGAAAAGTTACCACAGTGGATAACCGGCTTCGTGGCAGCCAAGCGTTCATAGCGACGTTGCTTTTTGATCCTTCGATGTCGGCTCTTCCTATCATTGTGAAGCAGAATTCACCAAGTGTTGGATTGTTCACCCACCAATAGGAACGTGAGCCGGGTTTAGACCGTCGTGAGACAAAAGTTAGTTTTACCCTACCGATGACCGCGTCGCGACAAGAATCCAACCTAGTACGAGAGGAACCGTTGATTCGCACAATTGGTCATCGCGCTTGGTTGAAAAGCCAAGGGCGCGAAGCTACCGTGCGCCGGATTATGACCGAACGCCTCTAAGTCGAATCCGGGCCGGCACCGACGTCCGTGTCCGCTGCCCGATTGCCGACCAGCAAGAAGGGCCATCCGGCCCCCAAAGGCACGTGTCGTTGGCCAAGTCCGTTGGACGGAAGAGTCCATCGGGCCGCCTTGAAGTTTAATTTCCACCGAGCAACCGATAGAATCATTTGCGCACGACTTAAATACGCGACGGGGTATTGCAAGTGGCAAGAGTGGCCTTGCTGCCACGATCCACCGAGATTCAGCCCCCATGTCGCTTCGATTCGTCCCTCCACCTCATACACAAATTTACCAAGTGTATGCCGTGGAGGTTGCAGTGCCGCCTCGAAAGACTTGGGATTTTCGAAAATTTTTTAAACCAAATCGTCCGTCGTGGTGCCATAAAAGGGCCCTCAAATCGAATTGCATCTTCGATAAGTCCATCATGTAGTTTATCGTGTGTTTAAAAAATATTTCGCGGCCGAAAAACGTAAATGTGTCCGGTTGAGGGTGCAAACGACCTAATTTCACGACGAAAATCTTGCCACAAACCGCCTTCGGCAGCTTGTCCATGTGTAGATCTCGAAAAGTTATGCGATTTCAAGATAAAAATCGCCTCAATCGGACAACCGAGCACAAAGTTATGGTCGTTCAAAGTTCTCGACCTCAACTAAGGGCGTGGGTCGCGTTTTCTCAACATTGGACTCACTCGTTTCGAATCGAGCGCGTTCCTCTCGAAAAGTTAGGCGAAATCAAAGAAAAAATCGCCTCGTTCCGACAACCGAGCCCAAAGTTAGAGCAGTTTCCGAGGAAGGTGTGAAAAAAGCACCCGAGTTCGCACCTCGAGGTGCGAAAATGCGCGCCTTGGCACACCTGGGGTGCGATTTTGGCACACCCGATGCGAGAAAATGCGAGA
>JAUJYP020000018.1:42500-45000 GCA_030674075.2 Linum usitatissimum | reverse complement strand
AAGGCACGTGTCGTTGGCCAAGTCCGTTGGACGGAAGAGTCCATCGGGCCGCCTTGAAGTTTAATTTCCACCGAGCAAATGGATAGAATCATTTGCGTACGACTTAAATACGCGACGGGGTATTGTAAGTGGCAGAGTGGCCTTGCCGCCACGATCCACCGAGATTCAGCCCCATGTCGCTTCGATTCGTCCCTCCACCTCATACACAAATTTACCAAGTGTATGCCGTGGAGGTTGCAGTGCCGCCTCGAAAGACTTGGGATTTTCGAAAATTTTTTAAACCAAATCGTCCGTCGTGGTGCCATAAAAGGGCCCTCAAATCGAATTGCATCTTCGATAAGTCCATCATGTAGTTTATCGTGTGTTTAAAAAATATTTCGCGGCCGAAAAACGTAAATGTGTCCGGTTGAGGGTGCAAACGACCTAATTTCACGACGAAAATCTTGCCACAAACCGCCTTCGGCAGTTTGTCCATGTGTAGATCTCGAAAAGTTATGCGATTTCAAGATAAAAATCGCCTCAATCGGACAACCGAGCACAAAGTTATGGTCGTTCAAAGTTCTCGACCTCAACTAAGGGCGTGGGTCGCGTTTTCTCAACATTGGACTCACCTCGTTTCGAATCGAGCGCGTTCCTCTCGAAAAGTTAGGCGAAATCAAAGAAAAAATCGCCTCGTTCCGACAACCGAGCCCAAAGTTAGAGCAGCTTTCGAGGAAGGTGTGAAAAAAGCACCCGAGTTCGCACCCGAGGTGCGAAAATGCGCGCCTTGGCACACCCGGGGTGCGATTTTGGCACACCCGATGCGAGAAAATGCGAGAAAATGCGCACCGGGGGCACATCCGTGCGCAAAAATGCGAGAAAATGCGCGCCAGGGGCACCCATATGCGCAAAAATGCGCGAAAATGCGCGCCAGGGTGCACGCCCATGCGCAAAAATGCGAGAAAATGCGCACCACAGTGCGATTTTGGCACACCCTTGCGCAAAAATGCGAGAAAATGCGCACCAGGAGCACACATATGCGCGAAAATGCGCGCCAGGGTGCACACCCATGCGCAAAAACGCGAGAAAATGCGAGAAAATGCGCGCCAGGGTGCGATTTTGGCACACCCTTGCGCAAAAATTCGAGAAAATGCGCTCCAGGGGCACACATATGCGCAAAAATGCGCGAAAATGCGCACCAGGGTGCACACCCGTGCGAGAAAATGCACACCCATGCGCAAAAATGCGAGACAATGCGCACCAGGGGCACACCCTTGCGCAAAAATTCGAGAAAATGCGCACCAGGGGCACACATATGCGCAAAAATGCGCGAAAATGCGCACCAGGGTGCACACCCTTGCGAGAAAATGCACACCCATGCGCAAAAATGCGAGAAAATGCGCACCAGGGGGCACACCCATGCGCAAAAATGCGAGAAAATGCGCACCAGGGGCACACATATGCGCAAAAATGCGCGAAAATGCGCACCAGGGTGCACACCCGTGCGAGAAAATGCGAGAAAATGCGCACCAGGGGCACACCCATGCGCAAAAATGCGAGAAAATGCGCACCAGGGTGCGATTTTGGCACACCCTTGCGCAAAAATGCGCGAAAATGCGCAGCAGGGTGCACACCCGTGCACAAAAATGCGAGATAATGCGCACCAGGGGCACACCCGTGCGCAAAAATGCGAGAAAATGCGCACTGGGGGCACACCCGTGCGCAAAAATGCGCGAAAATGCGCGCCAGGGGCACCCATATGCGCAAAAATGCGCGAAAATGCGCGCCAGGGTGCACGCCCATGCGCAAAAATGCGAGAAAATGCGCACCACAGTGCGATTTTGGCACACCCTTGCGCAAAAATGCGAGAAAATGCGCACCAGGAGCACACATATGCGCGAAAATGCGCGCCAGGGTGCGCACCCATGCGCAAAAACGCGAGAAAATGCGAGAAAATGCGCGCCAGGGTGCGATTTTGGCACACCCTTGCGCAAAAATTCGAGAAAATGCGCTCCAGGGGCACACATATGCGCAAAAATGCGCGAAAATGCGCACCAGGGTGCACACCCGTGCGAGAAAATGCACACCCATGCGCAAAAATGCGAGACAATGCGCACCAGGGGCACACCCTTGCGCAAAAATTCGAGAAAATGCGCACCAGGGGCACACATATGCGCAAAAATGCGCGAAAATGCGCACCAGGGTGCACACCCTTGCGAGAAAATGCACACCCATGCGCAAAAATGCGAGAAAATGCGCACCAGGGGGCACACCCATGCGCAAAAATGCGAGAAAATGCGCACCAGGGGCACACATATGCGCAAAAATGCGCGAAAATGCGCACCAGGGTGCACACCCGTGCGAGAAAATGCGAGAAAATGCGCACCAGGGGCACACCCATGCGCAAAAATGCGAGAAAATGCGCACCAGGGTGCGATTTTGGCACACCCTTGCGCAAAAATGCGCGAAAATGCGCAGCAGGGTGCACACCCGTGCACAAAAATGCGAGATAATGCGCACC
>JAUJYP020000018.1:15000-17500 GCA_030674075.2 Linum usitatissimum | reverse complement strand
TTGGCCAAGTCCGTTGGACGGAAGAGTCCATCGGGCCGCCTTGAAGTTTAATTTCCACCGAGCAAATGGATAGAATCATTTGCGTACGACTTAAATACGCGACGGGGTATTGTAAGTGGCGAGTGGCCTTGCCGCCACGATCCACCGAGATTCAGCCCCATGTCGCTTCGATTCGTCCCTCCACCTCATACACAAATTTACCAAGTGTATGCCGTGGAGGTTGCAGCCGCCTCGAAAGACTTGGGATTTTCGAAAATTTTTTAAACCAAATCGTCCGTCGTGGTGCCATAAAAGGGCCCTCAAATCGAATTGCATCTTCGATAAGTCCATCATGTAGTTTATCGTGTGTTTAAAAAATATTTCGCGGCCGAAAAACGTAAATGTGTCCGGTTGAGGGTGCAAACGACCTAATTTCACGACGAAAATCTTGCCACAAACCGCCTTCGGCAGTTTGTCCATGTGTAGATCTCGAAAAGTTATGCGATTTCAAGATAAAAATCGCCTCAATCGGACAACCGAGCACAAAGTTATGGTCGTTCAAAGTTCTCGACCTCAACTAAGGGCGTGGGTCGCGTTTTCTCAACATTGGACTCACCTCGTTTCGAATCGAGCGCGTTCCTCTCGAAAAGTTAGGCGAAATCAAAGAAAAAATCGCCTCGTTCCGACAACCGAGCCCAAAGTTAGAGCAGCTTCGAGGAAGGTGTGAAAAAAGCACCCGAGTTCGCACCCGAGGTGCGAAAATGCGCGCCTTGGCACACCCGGGGTGCGATTTTGGCACACCCGATGCGAGAAAATGCGAGAAAATGCGCACCGGGGGCACATCCGTGCGCAAAAATGCGAGAAAATGCGCGCCAGGGGCACCCATATGCGCAAAAATGCGCGAAAATGCGCGCCAGGGTGCACGCCCATGCGCAAAAATGCGAGAAAATGCGCACCACAGTGCGATTTTGGCACACCCTTGCGCAAAAATGCGAGAAAATGCGCACCAGGAGCACACATATGCGCGAAAATGCGCGCCAGGGTGCACACCCATGCGCAAAAACGCGAGAAAATGCGAGAAAATGCGCGCCAGGGTGCGATTTTGGCACACCCTTGCGCAAAAATTCGAGAAAATGCGCTCCAGGGGCACACATATGCGCAAAAATGCGCGAAAATGCGCACCAGGGTGCACACCCGTGCGAGAAAATGCACACCCATGCGCAAAAATGCGAGACAATGCGCACCAGGGGCACACCCTTGCGCAAAAATTCGAGAAAATGCGCACCAGGGGCACACATATGCGCAAAAATGCGCGATATGCGCAAAAATGCGCGAAAATGCGCACCAGGGTGCACACCCTTGCGAGAAAATGCACACCCATGCGCAAAAATGCGAGAAAATGCGCACCAGGGGGCACACCCATGCGCAAAAATGCGAGAAAATGCGCACCAGGGGCACACATATGCGCAAAAATGCGCGAAAATGCGCACCAGGGTGCACACCCGTGCGAGAAAATGCGAGAAAATGCGCACCAGGGGCACACCCATGCGCAAAAATGCGAGAAAATGCGCACCAGGGTGCGATTTTGGCACACCCTTGCGCAAAAATGCGCGAAAATGCGCAGCAGGGTGCACACCCGTGCACAAAAATGCGAGATAATGCGCACCAGGGGCACACCCGTGCGCAAAAATGCGAGAAAATGCGCACTGGGGGCACACCCGTGCGCAAAAATGCGCGAAAATGCGCGCCAGGGGCACCCATATGCGCAAAAATGCGCGAAAATGCGCGCCAGGGTGCACGCCCATGCGCAAAAATGCGAGAAAATGCGCACCACAGTGCGATTTTGGCACACCCTTGCGCAAAAATGCGAGAAAATGCGCACCAGGAGCACACATATGCGCGAAAATGCGCGCCAGGGTGCACACCCATGCGCAAAAACGCGAGAAAATGCGAGAAAATGCGCGCCAGGGTGCGATTTTGGCACACCCTTGCGCAAAAATTCGAGAAAATGCGCTCCAGGGGCACACATATGCGCAAAAATGCGCGAAAATGCGCACCAGGGTGCACACCCGTGCGAGAAAATGCACACCCATGCGCAAAAATGCGAGACAATGCGCACCAGGGGCACACCCTTGCGCAAAAATTCGAGAAAATGCGCACCAGGGGCACACATATGCGCAAAAATGCGCGAAAATGCGCACCAGGGTGCACACCCTTGCGAGAAAATGCACACCCATGCGCAAAAATGCGAGAAAATGCGCACCAGGGGGCACACCCATGCGCAAAAATGCGAGAAAATGCGCACCAGGGGCACACATATGCGCAAAAATGCGCGAAAATGCGCACCAGGGTGCACACCCGTGCGAGAAAATGCGAGAAAATGCGCACCAGGGGCACACCCATGCGCAAAAATGCGAGAAAATGCGCACCAGGGTGCGATTTTGGCACACCCTTGCGCAAAAATGCGCGAAAATGCGCAGCAGGGTGCACACCCGTGCACAAAAATGCGAGATAATGCGCA
>JAUJYP020000018.1:0-2500 GCA_030674075.2 Linum usitatissimum | reverse complement strand
AGTTCACCGAACCTTATCATTTAGAGGAAGGAGAAGTCGTAACAAGGTTTCCGTAGGTGAACCCGCGGAAGGATCATTGTCAAAACCTGCTCGGCAGAATGACCAGCGAACATGTCGTTAAATGCGGGGGAGGCCGAAGCTGGGTGTGCTCTAGGGCCACCACGCCGAGTCCTCGCCCGGCGGGGGCTTTGGCTTAACCGTCAAGTCTCTCGCCAACAAACTAACAAACCCCGGCACGGAATGTGCCAAGGAATACTCTTAGTGACGATGTGTCTCGTGTCCATTCACGGCGTGCGGGATGCATTGACCCACCACGAATATACAATAACGACTCTCGGCAACGGATATCTCGCCTCTCGCATCGATGAAGAACGCAGCGAAATGCGATACTTGGTGTGAATTGCGTAATCCCGCGAACCATCGAGTTTTTGAACGCAAGTTGCGCCCGAAGCCATTTGGCTGAGGGCACGTCCGCCTGGGTGTCACACAACGTCGCCCCACCCCCAGTGATCCGGGATCGGTGCAGGATGTTGGCCTCCCGGGACAGCTCGAAAGGGCCACACGGCCGGCCGAAAATGAAAGTCGTCGGCGAGGGATGCCACGGTGAGTCGGGGTTGACATGACACTACTATGGTATTGTAGCCGTGAGCGGTTCCTTGTCGGCTGCTAAGTGATGGACCGAGAGGCCTAGGCCTCTTTAACTTGCGACTCCCAGTGTCAAAGGGAACACCCGCCGAGTTTAAGCATATCAATAAGCGCAGGAAAAGAAAACTTACCAGATTCCCCATAGTAACGGCGAGCGAAACGGGAAGAGCCCAAACGCCTGAGAATCGGATGCCTTTGGCGTTTGAATTGTAGTCTGGAGAAGCGTCCGCCTGGCGGACCGGGCCCAAGTCCCCCGGAAAGGGGCGCGTAGAGGGTGAGAGCCCCGTCGTGCCCGGACTCGTCGCACCACGAGGCGCCGTCTACGAGTCGGGTTGTTTGGCCCGTCTTGAAACACGGACCAAGGAGTCCGACATGTGTGCGAGTCAACGGGGTGAGTAAACCCGTAAGGCGCAAGGAAGCCGATCGGCGGGAACCCCTCGGGTTGCACCGCCGACCGACCTTGATCTTCCGAGAAGGGTTCGAGTGCGAGCATGCCCGTCGGGACCCGAAAGATGGTGAACTATGCCCGAGCGGGGCGAAGCCGAGGAAACTCGGTGGAGGCCCGCCGATACCGACGTGCAAATCGTTCGTCCGACTTGGGTATGGGCGAAAGACTAATCGAACCGTCTTACCGGTTCCCTCCGAAGTTTCTCAGATACCGGAGCTCGCACCGAGTTCTATCGGGTAAAGTCGCGAATGATTGTAAGTACGGGTGCAACGCCCTCGACCCATTCTCAAACTTTAAATAGGTAGGACCCGGGCGGCTGCTTCGATGAGCCGCTCCATGGAACTCGAGAGCTCCAAGTGGGCCATTTTTTGGTGTTTAACCGGGCGATGCGGGGATGAACCGGAAGCCGGGTTACGCGTGCCCAACGGCGTTACTATAACCTAACCCACAAAGGGTGTTTGTCGATTAAGACACAGGACGGTGGTCACGGAAGTCGAAATCCGCTAAGGAGTGTGTAACAACTCACCCGCCGAATCAACTAGCCCCGAAAGTGGATGGCGCTTAAGCGCGGGACTCGCATTGCCCGCCGTCTGGGCAAGGGCCTCGGCCCCGATGAGTAGGAGGGCGCGCGGTCGCCGCAAAACCTGTGGCGCGAGCCCGGCGAGCCGCCGTCGCAGATCTCGGTGGTAGTAGCAAATATTCAAATGAGAACTTTGAAGGCCGAAGAGGGGAAAGGTTCCATGTGAACGGCACTTGCACATGGGTTAGTCGATCCTAAGAGACGGGGAAACCCGTCCGATACGCGCGCGCGCGCGAGCATCGAAAGGGAATCGGTTAAAATTCCCGAACCGGACGCGGCGGGTCGACTCGCAACGCAAGGAGTCCGAGACGCCTACGGCCCGGGAAGAGTTATCTTTTCGTTTAACGGCCCGCCCACTCTCGGAAACGACCGCCGGAGGTAGGGTCCGGCCGAAGAGCACCGCACGCCGCGCGCTGTCCGTGCGCCCCGCGGCCCATGAAAATCCGGAGGACCGAGTGCCATCCGCGCCCGGCCGTACTCATAACCGCATCGGTCTCCAAGGTGAACAACCTTCGGTCGATGGAACAATGTAGGCAAGGGAAGTCGGCAAAATGGATCCGTAACTTCGGAAAAGGATTGGCTCTCGAGGGCCGGCCCCGGGGTCCCGTCCCGAACCCGTCTACCGTCGGCGGGACCGCTCGAGCCGCTCCCGCGGCGAGAGCGGGTCGCTGCGTGCCCGCCGGGGACGGCCGGGAACGGTCCCTTCCACGGGGCCTTCCCCGCGCCGAATGCGCTACCGAATCGGTACGACAAGGGGAATCCGACCGTTTAATTAAAACAAAGCATTGCGATGGTCCTCGCGGATGCTCACGCAATGTGATTTCGCC
>JAUJYP020000017.1:0-74333 GCA_030674075.2 Linum usitatissimum | reverse complement strand
GAAGTTAAATGTACTTGGTGAGAGTAGTCTAGGATGGGTGACTTCTTGATTTGTCTTCTTGTTGAACTTCTTTTTTCTATTATTGTTTCAATGTTTGCCACGATGTGTAATGGAAACATTTAACTAAAGAACATCCTCTAGTAGAACTTATGTAATGATGTCGGGGATTCAAGGCTGGTTAGTTCGATGCTCCTAGAAAAACGAGATCAAAACGTAGTAAAAATTAAGAGAAATGAGTGAAAATGAAGGGAGAAAGTAGTGAAAGACTATTCATGTAGATATGAGCGCGAGAAGCGGCGGTTGAGATCATACCACCGTAATTCATCGGATCCCATCATTATTCGAAGTTAAATGTACTTGGCGAGAGTAGTCTAGGATGGGTGACCTCTTGATTTGTCCTCTTGTTGAACGCCTTCTTTTTTATTATTGTTTCAATTTTGCCCGATGTGTAATGGAAACATTTAACTAGAACATCCTCTAGTAGAACTTATGTAATGATGTCGGGGATTCAAGGCGGGTTAGTTCGATGCTCCTAGAGAAACGAGATCAAAACGTAGTAAAAATTAAGAGAAATGAGTGAAAATGAAGGGAGAAAGTAGTGAAAGACTATTCATATATGAGCGCGAGAAGCGGACGGTTGAGATCATACCACCACTAATTCATCGGATCCCATCATTATTCCAAAGTTAAATGTACTTGGTGAGAGTAGTCTAGGATGGGTGACCTCTTGATTTGTCCTCTTGTTGAACGCATTCTTTTTCTATTATTGTTTCAATTTTTGCCACGATGTGTAATGGAAACATTTAACTAGAGAACATCCTCTAGTAGAACTTATGTAATGATGTCGGGGATTCAAGGCTGGGTTAGTTCGATGCTCCTAGAGAAACGAGATCAAAACGTAGTAAAAATTAAGAGAAATGAGTGAAAATGAAGGGAGAAAGTAGTGAAAGACTATTCATGTAGATATGAGCGCGAGAAGCGGACGGTTGAGATCATACCACCGGTGATTCATCGATCCCATCATTATTCCGAAGTTAAATGTACTTGGTGAGAGTAGTCTAGGATGGGTGACCTCTTGATTTGTCTTCTTGTTGAACGCCTTCTTTTCTATTATTGTTTCAATTTTTGCCCCGATGTGTAATGGAAACATTTAACTAGAGAACATCCTCTAGTAGAACTTATGTAATGATGTCGGGGATTCAAGGCTGCGGGTTAGTTCGATGCTCCTAGAGAAACGAGATCAAAACGTAGTAAAAATTAAGAGAAATGAGTGAAAATGAAGGGAGAAAGTAGTGAAAGACTATTCATGTACATATGAGAGAAGCGACGGTTGAGATCATACCACCGGTAATTCATCGGATCCCATCATCATTCCGAAGTTAAATGTACTTGGTGAGAGTAGTCTAGGATGGGTGACCTCTTGATTTGTCTTCTTGTTGAACGCCTTCTTTTTTCTATTATTGTTTCAATTTTTGCCCGATGTGTAATGGAAACATTTAACTAGAGAACATCCTCTAGTAGAACTTATGTAATGATGTCGGGGATTCAGAGGCGGGTTAGTTCGATGCTCCTAGAGAAACGAGATCAAAACGTAGTAAAATTTAAGAGAAATGAGTGAAAATGAAGGGAGAAAGTAGTGAAAGACTATTCATGTATATATGAGCGAGAAGCGGACATTTGAGATCATACCACCGGTAATTCATCGGATCCCATCATCATTCCAAAGTTAAATGTACTTGGTGAGAGTAGTCTAGGATGGGTGACCTCTTGATTTGTCCTCTTGTTGAACGCTTCTTTTTTCTATTATTGTTTCAATTTTTGCCTGATGTGTAATGGAAACATTTAACTAGAGAACATCCTCTAGTAGAACTTAT
This sequence comes from Linum usitatissimum, assembly GCA_030674075.2. Lineage (NCBI taxonomy): Eukaryota > Viridiplantae > Streptophyta > Magnoliopsida > Malpighiales > Linaceae > Linum > Linum usitatissimum. The sequence goes on along the minus strand of JAUJYP020000017.1, from coordinate 72,459 downwards.
GTAATGATGTCGGGGATTCAAGGCGGGTTAGTTCGATGCTCCTAGAGAAACGAGATCAAAACGTAGTAAAAATTAAGAGAAATGAGTGAAAATGAAGGGAGAAAGTAGTGAAAGACTATTCATGTACATATGAGCGCGAGAAGCGGACGGTTGAGATCATACCACCTAATTCATCGGATCCCATCATCATTCCAAAGTTAAATGTACTTGGTGAGAGTAGTCTAGGATGGGTGACCTCTTGATTTGTCCTCTTGTTGAACGCCTTCTTTTTTCTATTATTGTTTCAATTTTTGCCCGATGTGTAATGGAAACATTTAACTAGAGAACATCCTCTAGTAGAACTTATGTAATGATGTCGGGGATTCAAGACTCGGGTTAGTTCGATGCTCCTAGAGAAACGAGATCAAAACGTAGTAAAAATTAAGAGAAATGAGTGAAAATGAAGGGAGAAAGTAGTGAAAGACTATTCATGTACATATGAGCGAGAAGCGGCGGTTGAGATCATACCACCGGTAATTCATCGGATCCCATCATCATTCCGAAGTTAAATGTACTTGGTGAGAGTAGTCTAGGATGGGTGACCTCTTGATTTGTCTTCTTGTTGAACGCCTTCTTTTTTCTATTATTGTTTCAATTTTTGCCCTGATGTGTAATGGAAACATTTAACTAGAGAACATCCTCTAGTAGAACTTATGTAATGATGTCGGGGATTCAAGACTGCGGGTTAGTTCGATGCTCCTAGAGAAACGAGATCAAAACGTAGTAAAAATTAAGAGAAATGAGTGAAAATGAAGGGAGAAAGTAGTGAAAGACTATTCATGTAGATATGAGCGCGAGAAGCGGACGGTTGAGATCATACCACCGGTAATTCATCGGATCCCATCATCATTCCAAAGTTAAATGTACTTGGTGAGAGTAGTCTAGGATGGGTGACCTCTTGATTTGTCTTCTTGTTGAACGCCTTCTTTTTTCTATTATTGTTTCAATTTTTGCCACGATGTGTAATGGAAACATTTAACTAGAGAACATCCTCTAGTAGAACTTATGTAATGATGTCGGGGATTCAAGACGGGTTAGTTCGATGCTCCTAGAGAAACGAGATCAAAACGTAGTAAAAATTAAGAGAAATGAGTGAAAATGAAGGGAGAAAGTAGTGAAAGACTATTCATGTAGATATGAGCGCGAGAAGCGGTTGAGATCATACCACCTAATTCATCGGATCCCATCATTATTCCGAAGTTAAATGTACTTGGTGAGAGTAGTCTAGGATGGGTGACCTCTTGATTTGTCCTCTTGTTGAACGCCTTCTTTTTTCTATTATTGTTTCAATTTTTGCCCGATGTGTAATGGAAACATTTAACTAGAGAACATCCTCTAGTAGAACTTATGTAATGATGTCGGGGATTCAAGGCGGGTTAGTTCGATGCTCCTAGAGAAACGAGATCAAAACGTAGTAAAAATTAAGAGAAATGAGTGAAAATGAAGGGAGAAAGTAGTGAAAGACTATTCATGTAGATATGAGCGCGAGAAGCGGGCGGTTGAGATCATACCACCGGTAATTCATCGGATCCCATCATTATTCCGAAGTTAAATGTACTTGGTGAGAGTAGTCTAGGATGGGTGACCTCTTGATTTGTCTTCTTGTTGAACGCCTTCTTTTTTCTATTATTGTTTCAATTTTTGCCCTGATGTGTAATGGAAACATTTAACTGGAGAACATCCTCTAGTAGAACTTATGTAATGATGTCGGGGATTCAAGACTGCGGGTTAGTTCGATGCTCCTAGAGAAACGAGATCAAAACGTAGTAAAAATTAAGAGAAATGAGTGAAAATGAAGGGAGAAAGTAGTGAAAGACTATTCATGTATATGAGCGCGAGAAGACGGTTGAGATCATACCACCGGTAATTCATCGGATCCCATCATTATTCCAAAGTTAAATGTACTTGGTGAGAGTAGTCTAGGATGGGTGACCTCTTGATTTGTCTTCTTGTTGAACGCCTTCTTTTTTCTATTATTGTTTCAATTTTTGCCACGATGTGTAATGGAAACATTTAACTAGAGAACATCCTCTAGTAGAACTTATGTAATGATGTCGGGGATTCAAGCTGCGGGTTAGTTCAATGCTCCTAGAGAAACGAGATCAAAAAGTAGTAAAATTTAAGAGAAATGAGTGAAAATGAAGGGAGAAAGTAGTGAAAGACTATTCATGTAGATATGAGCGCGAGAAGCGGTTGAGATCATACCACCGGTGATTCATCGGATCCCATCATTATTCCGAAGTTAAATGTACTTGGTGAGAGTAGTCTAGGATGGGTGACCTCTTGATTTGTCTTCTTGTTGAACGCCTTCTTTTTTCTATTATTGTTTCAATTTTTGCCACGATGTGTAATGGAAACATTTAACTAGAGAACATCCTCTAGTAGAACTTATGTAATGATGTCGGGGATTCAAGGCGGGTTAGTTCGATGCTCCTAGAGAAACGAGATCAAAACGTAGTAAAAATTAAGAGAAATGAGTGAAAATGAAGGGAGAAAGTAGTGAAAGACTATTCATGTAGATATGAGCGCGAGAAGCGGGCGGTTGAGATCATACCACCTAATTCATCGGATCCCATCATTATTCCGAAGTTAAATGTACTTGGTGAGAGTAGTCTAGGATGGGTGACCTCTTGATTTGTCTTCTTGTTGAACGCCTTCTTTTTTCTATTATTGTTTCAATTTTTGCCCCGATGTGTAATGGAAACATTTAACTGGAGAACATCCTCTAGTAGAACTTATGTAATGATGTCGGGGATTCAAGGCGGGTTAGTTCGATGCTCCTAGAGAAACGAGATCAAAACGTAGTAAAAATTAAGAGAAATGAGTGAAAATGAAGGGAGAAAGTAGTGAAAGACTATTCATGTAGATATGAGCGCGAGAAGCGGGCGGTTGAGATCATACCACCGGTAATTCATCGGATCCCATCATTATTCCGAAGTTAAATGTACTTGGGCGAGAGTAGTCTAGGATGGGTGACTTCTTGATTTATCTTCTTGTTGAACGCCTTCTTTTTTCTATTATTGTTTCAATGTTTGCTTTGATGTGTAATGGAAACATTTAAGCTGGAGAACATCCTCTAGTAGAACTTTATGTAATGATGTCGAAGGTTAAAGATGCCGAGTTAGTTTGATGCTCCTAACGAAACGAGATCAAAACGTAGTAAGAATTAAGAGAATTGAGCGAAAATGAAGCGAGTAAATACTGAAAGACTATTCATGTAGATATGAGTAGCGAGAAGCGGTTGAGATCATACCCCCGGTAATTCATCAGATCCCATCATTATTCCGAAGATAAATGTACTTGGTGAGAGTAGTCTAGGATGGGTGACGTGTTGATTTGTCTTCTTGTTGAAAGCCTTCTTTTTTCTATTTTTGTTTCAATGTTTGCAACGATGTGTAATGGAAACATTTAGCTGGAGAACATCCTGTCCTAGAACTTATGTAATGATGTCGGGGATTCAAGAGCGGGTTAGTTCGATGCTCCTCGAGAAACGAGATCAAAACGTAGTAAAAATTAAGAGAAATTGAGTGAAAATGAAGGCGAGGAAAGTAGTGAAAGACTATTCATGTAGATATGAGCGAGGAAAGCGGGCGGTTGAGATCATACCACCGATGGTGCATCGGATCCCATCATTATTCCAAAGTTAAATGTACTTGGAGCGAGTAGCCTAGGATGGGTGACCTCTTGAGTTGTCTTAACTTTGTTGAACGCCTTCTTTTTTCTATTATTGTTTCAATGTTTGCCAGGGTGTGTAATGGAAGCATTTGCATGGAGAACATCCTCTAGTAGAACAAATCTAATGATGTCGGGGATTCAAAGTTTGCGGGTTAGTTCGATGCTCCTCATGAAACGAGATGAAAACGTAGTAAAAATTAAGAGAAATGAGTGAAAATGAAGGGAGAAAGTAGTGAAAGACTATTCATGTAGATATGAGCAAAAAAAGGCGGTTGAGATCATACCAACGGTGATTCATCGGATCCAATCATTATTCCGAAGTTAAATGTACTTGGGCATGAGAGTAGTCTAGGATGGGTGACTTCTTGATTTGTCTTCTTGTTGAAAGCACTTCTTTTTTCTATTATTGTTTCAATGTTTGCCCGATGTGTAATGGAAACATTTGGCGGGAGAACATCCTGCGGTAGAACTTCTGTAATGATGTCGGGGATTCAAGGCTGAGTTAGTTACGATGCTCATAGAGAAACGAGATCAAAACGTAGTAAAAAATTAAGAGAAAAGAGTGAAAATGAAGGGAGAAAGTAGTGAAAGACTATTCATGTAGATATGAGCAAAAAAAGGAAGTTGAGATCATACCGGGTGATTCATCAGATCCCATCATTATTAGGAAGTTAAATGTACTTGGTGAGAGTAGTCTAGGATGGGTGACCTTTTGAATTTATCTTCTTGTTGAACGCCTTCTTTCCTCTATTATTGTTTCAATGTTTGCCACGATGTGTAATGGAAACATTTAGCGGGAGAACATCCTACAAGTAGAACTTATCCAATGATGTCGGGGATTCAAAACTGCAGGTTTAGTTTGATGCTCCTAAAGAAACGAGATCAAAACGTAGTAAAAATTAAGAGAATTGTATGAAAATGAAGCGGGAAAGTAGTGAAAGACTATTCATGTAGATATGCGCGCGAGAAGCGGTTGAGATCATACCAAAGGTAATTCATCGGATCCCATCATTATTCCGAAGATAAATGTACTTGGTGAGGGTAATCTAGGATGGGTGACCTCTTGATTTGTCTTCTTGTTGAACGCCTTCTTTTTTCTATTTTTGTTTCAATGTTTGCCACTGATGTGTAATGGAAACATTTAAGAGAACATCCTCTAGTAGAGCTTATGTAATGATGTCGGGGATTCGAGAGCGGGTTAGTTCGATGCTCTTTAGAGAAACGAGATCAAAACGTAGTAAAAATTAAGAGAATTGAGTGAAAATGAAGGCGAGAAAGTAGTGAGAAACTTATTCATGTAGATATGAGCGCCGGAAACGGAGGCGGTTGAGATAAATACCACCGATAATTCATCGGATCCCATCATTATTCCAAAGTTAAATGTACTTGGTGAGAGTAGCCTAGGATGGGTGATACTCTTGATTTGTCTTCTTGTTGAACGCCTTCTTTTTTCTATTTATGTTTCAATGTTAGCCACTGATGTGTAATGGAAACATTTATTTGGAGAACATCCTCTAGTAGAACTTATCTAATGATGTCGGGGATTCAAGGCTGAGTTAGTTCGATGCTCCTAGAGAAACGAGATCAAAACGTGGCCCAAAATAAAAATAAAGTAGTGAAAATGAAGGAAAAGTAGTGAAAGACTATTCATGTAGATATGAGCATGAGCGGTTGAGATCGTACAGCCGGTGATTCATGAGATCCCATCATTATTCCGAAGTTAAATGTACTTGGTGAGAGTAGTCTAGGATGAGTGACTTCTTGAGATTTGTCTTCTTGTTGAACGCCTTCTTTTTTCTATTATTGTTTCAATGTTTGCCACGATGTGTAATGGAAACATTTAGCGGAGAACGTCAAATAGTAGAACTTATCTAATGATGTCGGGGATTCAAGGCGGGTTAGTTCGATGCTCCTATAGAAACGAGATCAAAACGTAGTAAAAATTAAGAGAAAAGAGTGAAAATGAAGGGAGAAAGTAGTGAAAGACTATTCATGTAGATAAGAGCCAAAAGGAAGGTTGAGATCGTACCACAGGTGATTCATCGGATCCCGTCATTGTTAGGAAGTTAAATGTACTTGAGAATAGTCTAGGATGGGTGGCTTGCTTGATTTATCTTCTTGTTGAACGCCTTCTTTTTTCTGTTATTGTTTCAATGTTTGCCACTGATGTGTAATGGAAACATTTGGCGGAGAACATCCTCTAGTAGAACTTATGTAATGATGTCGAGGATTCGAAGCTGGCAGGTTAGTTTGATGCTCCTAGAGCAACGAAATCAAAACGTAGTAAAAATTAAGAGAATTGAATGAAAATGAAGGCGGAAAGTAGTGAAAGACTATTCATGTAGATATGAGCGCGGAAAGCGGGCGGTTGAGATCATACCACCGATTAATTCATCAGAATCCATCATTATTCTGAATGATAAATGTGCCAGGAAAAAGTAGTCTAGGATGGGTGACCTCTTGATTTGTCTTCTTGTTGAACGCCTTCTTTTTTCTATTATTGTTTCAATGTTTGCCACGATGTATAATGCAAACATTTAAGCGGAGAACATCCTGAAGTAGAACTTATGTAATGATGTCGGGGATTCAAGGCTGAGTTAGTTCGATGCTCCTCGACAAACGAGATCAAAACGTAGTAAAAATTAAGAGAATTGAGTGAAAATGAAGGCAGAAAGTAGTGAAAGACTATTCATGTAGATATGAGCGCGAGAAGCGGTTGAGATCATACCACCGGTAATTCATCGGATCCAATCATTATTCCAAAGTTAAATGTACTTGGGCGAGTAGCCTAGGATGGGTGACCTCTTGATTTGTCTTCTTGTTGAACGCCTTCTTTTTTCTAATATTGTTTCAATTTTTTCCCTGATGTGTAATGAAAACATTTAACTGGAGAACATCCTCTAGTAGAACTTATCTAATGATGTCGAAGATTGACTGCCAGGTTAGTTCGATGCTCTAAGAGAAAACGAGATCAAAATGTATTAAAAATTAAGAGAAATGAGTGAAAATGAAGGGAGAAAGTAGTGAAAGACTATTCATGTAGATATGAGCAAAAAAAGGCGGTTGAGATCATACGACCGGTGATTAAATCCAGATCCCATCATTATTCCGAAGTTAAATATGCGAGGCGAGGAGTAGTCTAGGATGGGTGACTTCTTGATTTGTCTTCTTGTTGAACACCTTCTTTTTTCTATTATTGTTTCAATGTTTGCCCTGATGTGTAATGGAAACATTTAACTAAAGAAAATCCTCTAGTAGAACTTATGTAATGATGTCGGGGATTCGGGCGGGTTAATTCGATGATCTAGAGTAACAAGATCAAAACGTAGTAAAAATTAAAAAAAATGAGTGAAAATGAAGGGAGAAAGTGGTGAAAGACTATTCATGTAGATATGAAAATGACGGTTGAGATCATACCACCGATGATTCATCGGATCCCATCATTATTCTGAAGTTACCTGTAATATGGTGAGAGTAATTAGGATGGGTGACCTTAGCAGTTTGTCTTAGCATTGAACGCCTTCTTTTTTCTATTATTGTTTCAATGTTAGCCACGATGTGTAATGGAAACATTTAGCTGGAGAACATCCTCTAGTAGAACTTATGTAATGATGTCAGGGATTCAAGGCTGAGTTAGTTCGATGCTCCTACAGAAACGAGATCAAAACGTAGTAAAAATTAAGAGAAATGAGTGAAAATGAAGGGAGAAAGTAGTGAAAGACTATTCATGTAGATATCAGAGCGAGGCGGTTGAGATCATACCACCGGTGATTCATCGAGATCCCATCATTATTCCGAAGTTAAATGTACTTGGTGAGAGTAATCTAGGATGGGTGACTTCTTGATTTGTCTTCTTGTTGAACGCCTTAATTTTTCTATTATTGTTTCAATGTTCGCACGATGTGTAATGGAAACATTTAAGAGAACATCCTCTGAAGTAGAACTTATCTAATGATGTCGGGGATTCGAGGCTGAGGTTAGTTCGATGCTCACAGAAAAACGAGATCAAAACGTAGTAAAAATTAAGAGAAATGAGTGAAAATGAAGGGAGAAAGTAGTGAAAGACTATTCATGTAGATATGAGCACATGAAGTTGAGATCATACCACCGGTGATTCATCGGATCCCATCATTATTCCGAAGTTAAATGTACTTGGGCGAGAGTAGTCTAGGATCGATGCCTTCTTGATTTGTCTTATTGTTGAACGCCTTAACTTTTTTCTATTATTGTTTCAATGTTTGCCACGATGTGTAATGGAAACATTTGAGAGAAGATCATCTAGTAGAACTTATGTAATGATGTCGGGGAAGGGGGGGGGGGGGGGGGGGGGGATTCAAGGCTAGCAGGTTAGTTTGATGCTCCTCAAGAAACGAGATCAAAACGTAGTAAAAATTAAGAGAATTGAGTGAAAATGAAGGCGAGAAAGTAGTGAAAGACTATTCATGTAGATATGAGCGGGAGAAGCGAGCGGTTGAGATCATACCACCAGTAATTCATCAGATCCCATCATTATTCCGAAGATAAATGTACTTGCTGAGAGTAGTCTAGGATGGGTGACCTCTTGATTTGTCTTCTTGTTGAACGCCTTCTTTTTTCTATTATTGTTTCAATGTTTGCCCTGATGTGTAATGGAAACATTTGGCGGGAGAACATCCTGCAAAGTAGAACTTATGTAATGATGTCGGGGATTCAAGGCTGGCGGGTTAGTTCGATGCTCTCCCGAAACGAGATCAAAACGTAGTAAAAATTAAGAGAATTGAGTGAAAATGAAGGCGAGAAAGTAGTGAAAGACTATTCATGTAGATATGAGCGCGAGGAAAGCGGCGGTTGAGATCATACCACAGGTAATTCATCGAATCCCATCATTATTCCAAAGTTAAATGTACTTGGCTGAGAGTAGCCTAGGGTGGGTGACCTGCTTGATTTGTCTTCTTGTTGAACGCCTTCTTTTTTTCTATTATTGTTTCAATTTTTGCCACGATGTGTAATGGAAACATTTAGCTAGGAGAACGTCCTACAGTAGAACTTATGTAATGATGTTGCGGATTCAAGGCAGCAGGTTGGTTCGATGCTCATAGAGAAACGAGATCCAAACGTAGTAAGAGTGGAGAGAAATGAGTGAAAATGAAGGGAGAAAGTAGTGAAAGACTATTCATGTAGATATGAAAGCGAGGCGGTTGAGATCGTACCACCGGTAGTTGGCTGGATCCAATCATTATTCCGAAGTTAAATGTGAAAGGCGAGAGTAGTCTGGGATGGGTGACTTCTTGATTTATGCTTCTTGTTGAACGCCATCTTTTTTTCTATTATTGTTTCAATGTTTGCCACGATGTGTAATGGAAACATTTGGCGCATAACATCCTCTAGTAGAACTTATCTAATGATGTCGGGGATTCGAGCGGGTTAGCTCGATGCTCCTAAAGAAACGAGATCAAAACGTAGTAAAAATTAAGAGAAATGAGTGAAAATGCAAGGAGAAAGTAGTGAAAGACTATTCATGTAGATATGAGCGAAAGAAGGCGGTTGAGATCATACCACAGGGTGATTCCATCGGATCCCATCATTATTCTGACGTTAAATATACTTGGGCGAGAGTAGTCTAGGATGGGTGACTTCTTCGGGGTTGTCTTCTTGTTGAACGCCTTCTTTTTTCTATTATTGTTTCAATGTTTGCCACGATGTGTAATGGAAACATTTAGCGGAGAACGTCCTCTAATCGAACTCATGTAATGATGTCGGGGATTCAAGGCTGGCGAGGTTGGCCCGGTGCTCCTCCTGAAACGAGATCAAAACGTAGTAAAAATTAAGAAGAAATTGGCTGAAAATGAAGGCGGAAAGTAGTGAAAGATTATTCATGTAGATATGAGCGAAAGAGGCGGTTGAGATCATACCATGGGTAATTCATCGGATCCCATCTGCATTTATTCCGAAGATAAATGTACTTGGCGAGAGTAATCTAGGATGGGTGACCTCTTGATTTATCTTCTTGTTGAACGCCTTCTTTTTTTTCTATTATTATTTCAATGTTTGCCACGATGTGTAATGCAAACATTTAATTGGAGAACATCCTCTAGTAGAACTTATGTAATGATGTCGGGGATTCAAGGCTGAGGATTAGTTCGATGCTCCACAGAGAAACGAGATCAAAACGTAGTAAAAGTCAAGAGAATTAAGTGAAAATGAAGGCGGAAAGTAGTGAAAGACTATTCATGTGAATATGGTAGCATGGGCAACGGCGGTTGAGATCATACCACCGGTAATTCATCGAGATCCCATCATTATTCGACGTTAAATGTACTTGGTGAGAGTAGCCTAGGATGGGTGACCCTCTTGATTTGTCTTCTTGTTGAAAGCCTTCTTTTTTCTATTATTGTTTCAATTTTTGCCCTGATGTGTAATGGAAACATTTAAGCGGGAGAACATCCTCTAGTAGAACTTATGTAATGATGTCGGGGATTCAAAAAGGCTGCGGGTTAGTTCGATGCTCTAGAGAAACGAGATCAGAACGTAGTAAAAAATTAAGAGAAATGAGTGAAAATGAAGGGAGAAAGTAGTGAAAGACTATTCATGTAGATATGAGCGAAAAAAGGCGGTAGAGATCATACCCCAGGTGATTCATCGGATCAAATCATTAAAAAAAGTTAAATGTGCTGGGCGAGAGTAGTCTAGGATGGGTGACTTCTTGATTTGTCTTCTTGTTGAACGCCTTCTTTTTTCTATTATTGTTTCAATGTTTGCCCTGATGTGTAATGGAAGCATTTAAATGAAGAACATCCTACGAAGTAGAACTTATGTAATGATGTCGGGAATTCAAAGCTGCGGGTTAGCTCGATGCTCCTCCCGAAACGATATCGAAACGTAGTAAAGATTAAGAGAAATGAGTGAAAATGAAGGGAGAAAGTAGTGAAAGATTATTCATGTAGATATGAGCGAGGCGGTTGAGATCATACCACCGGTGATTCATCAGATCCCATCATTATTATGACGTTAAATGTACTTGGTGAGAGTAGTCTAGGATGGGTGACTTCTTGATTTGTCTTCTTGTTGAACGCCTTCTTTTTTCTATTATTGTTTCAATGTTTGCCCCTGATGTGTAATGGAAACATTTAAGCGCAGAACATCATCTAGTAGAACTTATGTAATGATGTCGGGGATTGAAGCTGCGGGTTAGTTCGATGCTCTCCCGAAACGAGATCAAAACGTAAGTAAAAATTAAGAGAAATGAGTGAAAATGAAGAGGAGAGAAAGTAGTGAAAGAGTATTCATGTAGATATGTGGGAAAAAAGGCGGTTGAGATCATACCACCGGTGATTAAGCCGGATCCCATCATTATTCGGAAAATAAATGTACTTGGGTGAGAGTAGTCTAGGATGGGTGACTTCTTGATTTGTCTTCTTGTTGAAAGCCTTCTTTTTTCTATTATTGTTTCAATGTTTGCCCTGATGTGTAATGGAAACATTTGGCAAGAGAACATCCTACAGTAGAACTTATGTAATGATGTTGAGGATTACATTTGCGGGTTAGTTCGGTACTCTAGAGAAACGAGATCAAAACGTAGTAAAAATTAAAAGAAATGAGTGAAAATGAAGGGAGAAAGTAGTGAAAGACTATTCATGTAGATATGAGCGGAAAAAGGCGGTTGAGATCATACCACCGGTGATTCATCGGATCCCATCGTTATTCCGAAGTTAAATGTACTTAGTGGGAAGTAGTCTAGGATGGGTGACTTCTTGATTTGTCTTCTTGTTGAACGCCTTCTTTTTTCTGTCATTGTTTCAATGTTTGCCACGATGTGTAATGGAAACATTTAGCGGAGAACATCCTCTAGTAGAACTTATGTAATGATGTCGAAAATTCAAAATTTAGCAGTTGGCTCGGTGCTCTTGAAACGAAACGAGATCAAAACGTAGTAAAAATTAAGAGAAATGAGTGAAAATGAAGGGAGAAAGTAGTGAAAGATTATGGTCTGGTAGATATGAGCGCGAGTAGGCGGTTGAGATCATACCACTGGTAATTCATCGAGATCCCATCATTATTCTGAAGTTAAATGTACTTGGTCAGAGTAGTCTAGGATGGGTGACTTCTTGATTTGTCTTCTTGTTGAACACCTTCTTTTTTCTATTATTGTTTCAATGTTTTCTCACGATGTGTAATGGAAATATTTAACTAAAGAAAATCCTCTAGTAGAACTCTATGTAATGATGTTCGGGGATTCAAGATTGCAGGTTAGTTCGATGCTCTTAGAGAAACGACATCAAAACGTAGTAAAAATTAAGAGAAATGAGTGAAAATGAAGGGAGAAAGTGGTGAAAGACTATTCATGTAGATCCGAGCGAGTAGATGGCGCTTGAGACCGTACCACCGGTGATTCATCGGATCCCATCATTATTCCGAAGTTAAATGTACTTGGTCGAGAGTAGTCTAGGATGGGTGACCTCTTGATTTGTCTTCTTGTTGAACGCCTTCTTTTTTCTATTATTGTTTCAATGTTTGCTCCGATGTGTAATGGAAACATTTCTACTGGAGAACATCCTCTGGTAGAACTTATGTAATGATGTCGGGGATTCAAGGCTACAAGTTAGCTCGATGCTCTAGTGAAACTGGGATCAAAACGGAGACTAAAAATTGGCAGTGAAATGAGTGAAAATGAAGGGAGAAAGTGGTGAAAGATTATTCATGTAGATACTGAGCGAGAAGGTGGTGTGAGATCATACCACCGGTAAAGGATTCATCGATAATCCCATCATTATTACGAAGATAAATGTACTTGGTCAGAAATTAGTACAGCATGGGTGACCTCTTGATTTGTCTTCTTGTTGAACGCCTTCTTTTTTCTATTATTGTTTGAATGTTTGCCACGATGTGTAATGGAAACATTTCCGGAGAACATCCTCCGAAGTAGAACTTATCTAATGATGTCTGGGATTCAAGACTGCGGGTTAGCTCGATGCTCCTAGAGAAACGAGATCAAAACGTAGTAAAAATTAAGAGAAATGAGTGAAAATGAAGGGAGTAAAGTGGTGAAAGATTATTCATGTAGATATGAGCGCATGCAGTTATGCGGTTGAGATCATGCTCACCGGTGATTCATCGCATCCCATCATTATTCCGAAGTTAAATGTACTTGGTCGAGAGTAGTCTAGGATGGGTGACTTCTTGAATTGTCTTCTTGTTGAACGCCTTCTTATTTTGTATTATTGTTTCAATGTTTGCCATGATGTGTACGGGAAATATTTAACTCGAGAACATCCTCTAGTAGAACTTATGTAATGATGTTCGGGGATTCAAGACTGAGTTAGTTCGATGCTCCTTGAAACGAGATAAAACGTAGTAAAAATTAAGAGAAATGAGTGAAAATGAAGGGAGAAAGTGGTGAAAGACTATTCATGAACATATGAGCCGAGAAGAAGCAGTTGAGATCATACCACCAGGTTGATTCATCGAGTCCCATCATTATTCCGAAGTTAAGTACTTGGCTGTAGAGTAGTCTATGATGGGTGACCTCTTGATTTGTCTTCTTGTTGAACGCATTGTTTTTTCTTTTATTGTTTAAATTTTTCCCCTGATAATGGAAACATTTAACTGAAGAAAATCCCCTAGTAGAACTTATGTAATGATGTCGGGGATTCAAGACTGCGAGTTAGTTCGATGCTCTAGAGAAACGAGATCAAAACGTAGTAAAAGTTATGAGAAATGAGTGAAAATGAAGGGAGAAAGTGGTGAAAGACTATTCATGTAGATATGAGCGCGAGAAAACGGTTGAGATTATACCACCGGTGATTCATCGGACCCATCATTATTCCGAAGTTAAATGTACTTGGCTGAGAGTAGTCTATGATGGGTGACCTCTTGATTTGTCTTCTTGTTGAACGCCTTCTTTTTTCTATTATTGTTTCAATTTTTGCCCTGATGTGTAATGGAAACATTTAACTGGAGAACATCCTCTAGTAGAACTTATGTAATGATGTCGCGGATTCAAGACTACGGGTTAGTTCGATGCTCCTAGTGAAACGAGATCAAAACGTAGTAAAAATTAAGAGAAATGAGTGAAAATGAAGGGAGAAAGTGGTGAAAGACTATTCATGTAGATATGAGCGCGAGAAGCGGGCGGTTGAGATCATACCACCGGTGATTCATCGGTCCCATCATTATTCCGAAGTTAAATGTACTTGGTGAGAGTAGTCTAGGATGGGTGACCTCTTGATTTGTCTTCTTGTTGAACGCTTTCTTTTTTCTATTATTGTTTCAATTTTTGCCACGATGTGTAATGGAAACATTTAAGCTGGAGAACATCCTCTAGTAGAACTTATGTAATGATGTCGGGGATTCAAGACTGCAGGTTAGTTCGATGCTCCTAGAGAAACGAGATCAAAACATAGTAAAAATTAAGAGAAATGAGTGAAAATGAAGGGAGAAAGTAGTGAAAGACTATTCATGTAGATATGAGCGCGAAAAGCGGGCGGTTGAGATCATACCACCAGTAATTCATCAGATCCCATCATTATTTCGATGTGAAATGTACTTGGTGAGAGTAGTCTAGGATGGGTGACCTCTTGATTTGTCTTCTTGTTGAACGCCTTCTTTTTTCTATTATTGTTTCAATTTTTGCCACTGATGTGTAATGGAAACATTTAACCGGAGAACATCCTCGAAGTAGAACTTATGTAATGATGTCGGGGATTCGAAGGCTGGGTTAGTTCGATGCTCCTAGAGAAACGAGATCAAAACATAGTAAAAATGAAGAGAATTGAGTGAAAATGAAGGCAGAAAGTAGTGAAAGACTATTAATGTAGTATGAGCGCGAGAAACGGGCGGTTGAGATCCATACCACCGGTGATTCATCAGATCCCATCATTATTTCGAAAGTTAAATGTACTTGGTGAGAGTAGTCTAGGATGGGTGACCTCTTGATTTGTCTTCTTGTTGAACGCCTTCTTTCTATTGTTTCAATTTTTGCTTTGATGTGTGGAAACATTGGCGGGAGAACATCCTGCAAGTAGAACTTATGTAATGATGTCGCGGATTCAAGGCTGAGTTGGTTCGATGCTCTGAAGCTTGAGATCAAAACGTAGTAAAGGTAGAGAAATGAGTGAAAATGAAGGGAGAAAGTAGTGAAAGACTATTCATGTAGATATGAGCAAGGCGGTTGGGTCATACCACCGGTGATTCATGAGATCCATCATTATTCCGATAAATGTACTTGGCTGAGAGTAGTCTAGGATGGGTGACTTCTTGATTTGTCTTCTTGTTGAACGCCTTCTTTTTCTATTATTGTTTCAATGTTTGCCACGATGTGTAATGGGAAACATTTAAGTTTGGAGAACATCCTCTAGTAGAACTTATGTAATGATGTCGGGGATTCAAGGCGGGTTAGTTCGATGCTCTTTTGAAACGAGATCAAAACGTAGTAAAAATTAAGAGAAATGAGTGAAAATGAAGGGAGAAAGTAGTGAAAGACTATTCATGTAGATATGAGCAAAAGGCGGTTGAGATCATACCACAGGTGATTTCATGAGATCCCATCATTATTTTAAGTTAAATGTACTTGGTGAGAGTAGTGAAGGATGGGTGACTTCTTGATTTGTCTTTTTGTTGAACGCCTTCTTTTTTCTATTATTGTTTCAATGTTTGCCACGATGTGTAATGGAAACATTTAAGCGGAGAACATCACCCAGTAGAACTTATGTAATGATGTCGAGTGTTCAATTCTGCGGGTTAGCTCGATGCTCCTCCCGAAACGAGATCAAAACGTAGTAAAAATTAAGAAAAATGAGTGAAAATGAAGGGAGAAAGTAGTGAAAAGACTATTCATGTAGATATGAGCGAGAGGCGGTTGAGATCATACCACCGGTGATTCATCGGATCCAATCATTATTATGACGTTAAATGTACTTGGGCGAGAGTAGTCTAGGATGGGTGACTTCTTGATTTGTCTTCTTGTTGAACGCCTTCTCTTTTTTATTATTGTTTCAATGTTTGCCCTGATGTGTAATGGAAACATTTAGCTGCAGAACATCCTCTGGTAGAACTTATCTAATGATGTCGGGGATTCAAGGCTGAGTTAGTTCGATGCTCCACAGAAACGAGATCAAAACGTAGTAAAAATTAAGAGAAATGAGTGAAAATGAAGGGAGAAAGTAGTGAAAGACTATTCGTGTAGATATGAGCAAGGAGGTTGAGATCATACCACCGGTGATTCATCGAATCCGCATCATTATTCGAAGTTAAATGTACTTGGTGAGAGTAGTCTAGGATGGGTGACTTCTTGATTTGTCTTACTTGTTGAACGCCTTCTTTTTTCTATTATTGTTTCAATGTTTGCCACGATGTGTAATGGAAACATTTAGCTAGGTAAGAACATCCTCTAATAGAACTTATGTAATGATGTCAGGGATTCAAGGCTGGTTAGTTCGATGCTCCACAGAAACGAGATCAAAACGTAGTAAAAATTAAGAGAAATGAGCGAAAATGAAGGGAGAAAGTAGTGAAAGACTATTCATGTAGATATGAGCTCGAGAAGCGGGCGGTTGAGATCATACCACCGGTAATTCATCAGATTCCATCATTATTCCGAAGTTAAATATACTTGGTGAGAGTAGTCTAGGATGGGTGACCTCTTGATTTGTCTTCTTGTTGAACGCCTTCTTTTTTCTATTATTGTTTCAATGTTTTCCACGATGTGTAATGGAAACATTTAAGCTGTAGAACATCCTCTGGTAGAGCTTATGTAATGATGTCGAGGATTCAAGGCTAGCAGGTTAGTTCGATGCTCCTAGAGAAACGAGATCAAAACGTAGTAAAATTTAAGAGAAATGAGTGAAAATGAAGGGGAGAAAGTAGTGAAAGACTATTCATGTAGATATGAGCGAAAAAAGGCGGTTGAGATCATACCACCAGTGATTCATCAGATCCAATCGTTATTAAGAAGTTAAATGTGCTTGGTGAGAGTAGTCTAGGATGGGTGACTTCTTGATTTGTCTTTTTGTTGAACGCCTTCTTTTTTCTATTATTGTTTCAATGTTTGCCACGGTGTGTAATGGAAACATTTAGCCGCAGAGAACATCCTACGAAGTAGAACTTATGTAATGATGTCGGGGATTCAAGGCTAGGTTAGCTCGATGCTCCCCAGAAACGAGATCAAAACGTAGTAAAAATTAAGAGAAATGAGTGAAAATGAAGGGAGAAAGTAGTGAAAGACTATTCATGTAGATATGAGCAAGGCGGTTGAGATCATACCACCAGTGATTCATCAGATCCCATCATTATTCCGACGTTAAATGTACTTGGCTGAGAGTAGTCTAGGATGGGTGACTTCTTGATTTGTCTTCTTGTTGAACGCCTTCTCTTTTCTATTTTTGTTTCAATGTTTGCCTTGATGTATAATGGAAACATTTGAATGGAGAACATCCTCTAGTAGAACTTATCTAATGATGTCGGGGATTGTAGAAACTGCGGAGTTAGTTACGATGCTCTAGAGAAACGAGATCAAAACGTAGTAAAAATTAAGAAAAATGAGTGAAAATGAAGGGAGAAAGTAGTGAAAGACTATTCATGTAGATATGAGCAAGGAAGTTGAGATCATACCACCGGTGATTCATGAGATCCCATCATTATTCTGAAGTTAAATGTACTTGGTAGGAGTAGTCTAGGATGGGTGACTTCTTGATTTGTCTTCTTGTTGAACGCCTTCTTTTTTCTATTATTGTTTCAATGTTTGCCTTTGATGTACTGTGGAAACATTGAGCAGGAGAACATCCTCTAGTAGAACTTATGTAATGATGTCGGGGATTGAAAACTGCAGGTTAGTTTGATGCTCTCTCGAAACGAGATCAAAACGTAGTAAAAATTAAAAGAAATGTCTGAAAATAAAAAGAGAAAGTAGTGAAAGACTATTCATGTAGATATGGTGGCAAGAAAGCGAGCGGTTGAGATCATGCCACCAGTAATTCATCGGATCCAATCATTATTAAGAAGATAAATGTGCTTGGTGAGAGTGATGCAGGATGGGTGACCTCTTGATTTATCTTCTTGTTGAACGCCTTCTTTTTTCTGTTTTTGTTTCAATGTTTGCCACGATGTGTAATGGAAACATTTAAGCTGGAGAACATCCTCTAGTAGAACTTATGTAATGATGTCGGGGATTCAAGGTAACGAGGTTAGTTCGATGCTCTGGAGAAACGAGATCAAAACGTAATGAAATTAAGAAAAATGAGTGAAAATGAAGGGAGAAAGTAGTGAAAGACTATTCATGTAGATATGAGCAAGGAAGTTGAGATCATACCACCGGTGATTCATCGGATCCACATCATTATTCGAGAAGTTAAATGTACTTGGGCGAGAGTAGTCTAGGATAGGTGACTTCTTGATTACATCTTCTTGTTGAACGCCTTCTTTTTTCTATTATTGTTTTCAATGTTTGCCACGATGTGTAATGGAAGCAGTGGGCGGGAGAACATCCTCTAGTAGAACTTATGTAATGATGTCGGGGATTCAAAACTGCGGGTTAGTTTGATGCTCCTAGAGAAACGAGATCAAAACGTAGTAAAAATTAAAAAAATTGAGTAGTAAATGAAAAAAGAAAGTAGTGAAAGACTATTCATGTAGATATGAGCGCGAAAAAGCGGTTGAGATCATACCACCGGGAATGGTCATCGGATCAAATCATTATTCTGAAGATAAATGTACTTGGCTGAGAGTAGTCTAGGATGGGTGACCTCTTGATTTGTCTTCTTGTTGAACGCCTTCTTTTTTTCTATTATTGTTTCAATGTTAGCCACTGATGTGTAATGGAAACATTTAAATGGAGAACATCCTCTAGTAGAACTTGTATATATAATGATGTCGAGAAGTTAAAATGCGGGTTAGTTCGATGCTCTCTCGAAACGAGATCAAAACGTAGTAAAAATTAAAAGAGAAATGAGTGAAAATGAAGGGAGAAAGTAGTGAAAGACTATTCCATGTAGATATGAGCAAAAAAAGGAGGTTGAGATCGTACCACCGGTGATTCATCGAGATCCCATCATTATTAAGAGAGTTAAATGTACTTAGTGAGAGTAATCTAGGATGGGTGACTTCTTGATTTGTCTTCTTGTTGAACGCCTTCTTTTTTCTATTATTGTTTCAATGTTTGCCCTCATGTGTAATGGAAACATTTGGCAGAGAACATCCTCTAGTAGAACTTATGTAATGATGTCGGGGATTCAAGGCTGAGAGTTAGCTCGATGCTCTCCCGAAACGAGATCAAAACGTAGTAAAAATTAAAAAAAATGAGTGGCAAAAATGAAGGGAGAAAGTAGTGAAAGACTATTCATGTAGATATGAGCAAAAAAAGGCGGTTGAAATCCTTACACATTAAATTCATCGGATCCCATCATTATTAAGAAGTTAAATGTACTTGGTGAGAGTAGTCTAGGATGGGTGACCTATAGCAGTTGTCTTAATGTTGAACGCCTTGCTTTTTTCTATTATTGTTTCAATGTTTGCCCTCATGTGTAATGGAAACATTTAGCGGAGAACATCCTCTAGTAGAACTTATGTAATGATATGAAGGATTCAAAACTGCGGGTTAGCTCGATGCTCTAAAGAAACGAGGTCAAAACGTAGTAAAAATTAAGAGAAATGAGTAGAAATGAAGGGAGAAAGTAGTGAGAGACTATTCATGTAGATATGAGCGAAAAAAGGCGGTTGAGATCATACCACCGGTGATTCATCGGATCCCATCATTATTCCGACGTTAAATGTGGTAGGTCAGGAAGTAGTCTAGGATGGGTGACTTCTTGATTTGTCTTCTTGTTGAACGCCTTCTTTTTTTCATTATTGTTTCAATGTTTAAATTTATGTGTAATGGAAACATTTAAGCTGGAGAACATCCTCGAATACAGAACCCATGTAATGATGTCGGGGATTCAAGGTTGCGGAGTTAGTTCGATGCTCTAGAGAAACGAGATCAAAACGTAGTAAAAATTAAGAGAATTGAGTGAAAATGAAGGCGAAGAGAAGTAGTGAAAGACTATTCAAGTAGATATGAGCGCGAGAGCGAACGGTTGAGATCATACCACCGGTAGTAATTCATCGGATGCCATCATTATTCCAAAGTTAAATGTACTTGGTGAGAGTAGCCTAGGATGGGTGACCTCTTGATTTGTCTTTTTGTTGAACGCCTTCTTTTTTCTATTATTGTTTCAATTTTTGCCACACGATGTGTAATGCAAACATTTAAGCTGGAGAACATCCTCTGAGCCGAACTTATATAATGATTTCGGGGATTCATTACTTCCGGTTAGGTCGATGCTCTAGAAAAACGAGATCAAAACGTAGTAAAAATTAAGAGGAAATGAGTGAAAATGAAGGGAGAAAGTAGTGAAAGACTATTCATGTAGATATGAGCAAAAAAAGGAAGTTGAGATCATGCCACCCAGGTGATTCATGGGATCCAATCATTATTCCGAAGTTAAATGTGCTTAATTTGAGAGTAGTCTAGGATGGGTGACTTAACCGGAATTGTCTTCTTGTTGAACGCCTTCTTTTTTTCTATTATTGTTTCAATGTTTGCCACGATGTGTAATGGAAACATTTAGCTGGAGAACATCTACCAGTAGAACTTATGTAATGATATCGGGGATTCGAGGCGGGTTAGTTTGATGCTCTCTCGAAACGAGATCGAAACGTAGTAAAAATTAAGAGAATTGACTGAAAATGAAGGCAGAAAGTACAGAAATTATATTCCGCTGTGTAGATCTGAGCGCGAGAAGCTGATGATTGAGATCATACCACCGATGAGTCGTAGGATCCAATCATTATTCGAAGATAAATGTACTTGAGTCAGGGAAGTGATCTGAGGATGGGTGACCTGTAGATTTGTATTTCTTGGTGAACGCCTTCTTTTTTCTATTATTGTTTCAATATTTTGCCACGATGTATAATGGGAAACATTTAAATATTTGGAGAACATCCTCTAGTAGAACTTATGTAATGATGTCGGGGAATGAGAAGCTGAGTTAGTTCGAATGCTCTAGAGAAACGAGATCAAAACGTAGTAAAATTGAAAGTGAGTGAAAATAGAGGAAAGTAGTGAAGACTATTGTAGATATGAGCAAGGCGGTTGAGATCATACCACCGGTGATTCAGCCAGTCCCATCATTATTCAGTTAATGTACTTGGGCGAGAGTAATTAGGATGGGTGACTTGATTTATGCTTGTTGAACACTTCCTTTTTATTATTGTTTCAATGTTGCACGATGTATTGGAAACGTTTCAGCGGGAGGAAACATTATCTTAGTAGAACTTATGTAATGATGTCGGGGATTCAAGGCTGTGAGTTGATTCGATGCTCTAGAGAAACGAGAACAAAACGTAGTAAAAATTAAGAGAAATGAGTGAAAATGAAGGGAGAAAGTGCGAAAGACTATTCATGTAGATATGAAGCGTGTACGTGCAGTTGAGACTTCATACCACCAGTGATTCATCGAATCCCATCATTATTCCAAAAGTTAAATGTACTTTGCCGAGAGTAGTCTAGGATGGGTGACTCTCTTTGATTTGTCTTCTTGTTGAACGCCTTCTTTTTTCTATTATTGTTTCAATTTTTGCCCCGATGTGTAATGGAAACATTTAACTGGAGAACATCCTCTAGTAGAACTTATGTAATGATGTGATTCAAGATGCATGGGTTAGTTCGATGCTCTAGAGAAACGAGATCAAAACGTAGTAAAAATTAAGAGAAATGAGTGAAAATGAAGGGAGAAAGTAGTGAAAGACTATTCATGTAGATATGAGCGCGAGAAGTAGGCGGTTGAGATCATACCACCAGTAATTCATCAGATCCCATCATTATTCCGAAGTTAAATGTACTTGGCTAAGAGTAGTCTAGGATGGGTGACCTTTTGATTTGTCTTCTTGTTGAACGCATTGTTTTTTCTTTTATTGTTTCAATTTTTTCCCGGTGTGTAATGGAAACATTTAACTAAAGAAAATCCTCTAGTAGAACTTATGTAATGATGTCGGGGATTCAAGACTGCGGGTTAGTTCGATGCTCCTAGAGAAACGAGATCAAAACGTAGTAAAAGTTATGAGAATTGAGTGAAAATGAAGGGAGAAAGTGGTGAAAGACTATTCATGTAGATATGAGCAAGGAGGTTGAGATCATACCACCTATTCGTCGGATCCCATCATTATTCCGAAGTTAAATGTACTTGGTGAGAGTAGTCTAGGATGGGTGACTTCTTGATTTGTCTTCCTTGTTGAACGCCTTCTTTTTTCTATCGTTGTTTCAATGTTTGCTACGATGTGTAATGGAAACATTTAAGCTGGAGAACATCCTCTAGTAGAACTTATGTAATGATGTCGGGGATTCAAGGCTGCTGGGTTAGTTCGATGCTCCTAAGAAACGAGATCAAAAAGTAGTAAAGATTAAGAGAATTGAGTGAAAATGAAGGGAGAAAGTAGTGAAAGACTATTCATGTAGATATGAGCGCGAGAAGTAGGCGGTTGAGATCATACCACCAGGTAATTCATCGGATCCATCATTATTCCGAAGTTAAATGTACTTGGTGAGAGTAGTCTAGGATGGGTGACATCTTGATTTGTCTTCACGGTGAACAGCTTCTTTTCTATTATTGTTTCAATTTTTTTCCACGATGTGTAATGGAAACATTTAACTGGAGAACATCCTCTAGTAGAACTTATGTAATGATGTTTTTTGATTCTTCATTTGAGATTAGTTCGATGCTCCTACTGAAACGAAATCAAAACGTAGTAAAATTTAAGAGAAATGAGTGAAAATGAAGGGATAAAGTAGTGAATTACTATTCATGTAGATATGAGCAAAAGAAGCGGTTGACATCATACCACCCGCAATTGTTATCGGATCCCATCATTATTCCGAGTTAAATGTACTTGGTGAGAGTGATGCAGGATGGAAGGGGGGTTGATTTGTCTTCTTGTTGAACGCCTTCTTTTTTCTATTATTGTTTCAATGTTTGCCCTCATGTAATGCAAACATTTAATGGAGGGCATCCTGAGTAGAACTTATGTAATGATGTCGGGGATTCAAGGCTGAGTTAGCTTGATGCTCTTTAGAGAAACGAGATCAAAACGTAGTAAAAATTAAGAGAAATGAGTGAAAATGAAGGGAGAAAGTAGTAGAAGGCTATTCATGTAGATATGAGCAAGGCGGTTGAGGTAATAAACTACCAGTGATTCATCGAGATCCCATCATTATTCCGACGTTAAATGTCTTGTTTGAGAGTAGTCTAGGATAGGTGACTTCTTGATTTGCATCTTCTTGTTGAACGCCTTCTTTTTTCTATTATTGTTTCAATGTTTGCCATGATGTGTAATGGAAACATTTAGCGAGGAGAAATCCTCTAGTAGAACTTATCTAATGATGTCGGGGTTCGAGGTGCGGGTTAGTTCGATGCTCTAGAGAAACGAGATCAAAACGTAGTAAAAATTAAGAGAATTGAGTGAAAATGAAGGGAGAAAGTGGTGAAAGACTATTCATGTAGATATGAGCGCGAGAAAGCGGTTGACATCATACCACCGGTGATTCATCAGATCCACATGATCATTCCAAAGTTAAATGTACTTGGTTCTGAAGTAGTCTAGGATGGGTGACTTCTTGATTTGTCTTCTTGTTGAACACATTCTTTTCTATTATTGTTTCAATGTTTACATACTGATGTCTAATGGAAACATTTAACTAAAAAAAATCCTCTGAGTAGAACTTATGTAATGATGTTGGGGATTCAAGGCTGAGGGTTTAGTTTGATGCTCTTAGAGAAACGAGATCAAAACATAGTAAAAATTAAGAGAAATGAGTGAAAATGAAGGGAGAAAGTGGTGAAAGAGTATTCATGTACATATGAGCACGAGCGGTTGAGATCATACCACCGGTGATTTATCGAGATCCATCATTATTCCGAAGTTAAATGTACTTGGCGAGAGTAGTCTAGGATGGGTGACCTCTTGATTTGTCTACTTGTTGAACGCCTTCATTTTCATTATTGTTTCAATTTTTGCCTCCGATGTGTAATGGAAACATTTAAGTTTGGAGAACATCCTACAGTAGAACTTATGTAATGATGTCGGGGATTCAAGGTTTGCCGGGTTAGTTCGATACTCTGAGAAACGAGATCAAACGTAGTAAAAATTAAGAGAAATGAGTGAAAATGAAGGGAGAAAGTAGTGAAAGACTATTCATGTAGATGTGAGCAAAAAAGGGGAGGTTGAGATCATGCCACCGGTGATTCATGAGATCCATCATTATTGCGAAGTTAAATGTACTTGGGTGAGAGTGATGCAGGATGGGTGACTTCTACATTTGTCTTCTTGTTGAGCATTGCTTTTTTCTATCATTGTTTCAATGTTTGCCTGATGTGTAATGGAAACATTTAGCTGGAGAACATCCTGCGAGTCAGAACTTATGTAATGATGTGGGGGATTTCGAAGCAGGGGGTTAGTTCGATGCTCCCAGAAAAACGAGATCAAAAAGTAGTAATGATTAAGAGAATTAATTTGAAAATGAAGGCGAAGTAGTGAAAGACTATTCATGTATATATGAGCGCGAGAAGCGGGCGGTTGAGATCATACCACCGGTGATTCATCGGATCCCATCATTATTCCAAAGGTAAATGTACTTGGTGAGAGTAGTCTAGGATGGGTGACCTCTTGATTTGTCTTCTTATTGAACGCCTTCTTTTTTCTATTATTGTTTCAATTTTTGCCACGATGTGTAATGGAAACATTTGGAGAACATCCTATAGTAGAACTTATGTAATGATGTCGGGGATTCAAGGCTGCGGGTTAGTTCGATGCTCTCGAGAAACGAGATCAAAACGTAGTAAAGATTAAGAGAAATGAGTGAAAATGAAGGGAGAAAGTAGTGAAAGACTATTCATGTAGATCTGAGCCAAAAAAGGCGGTTGACATCATACCACAGGTGATTCATCGGATCCCATCGTTATTAGAAGTTAAATGTGCTTGGTGAGAGTAGTCTAGGATGGGTGACTTCTTGATTTGTCTTAAACATAATGAACGCCTTCTTTTCACTATTATTGTTTCAATGTTTGCCCTCGTATTGTGTAATGGAAACATTTAAGCTGAGAGAACATCCTCTAGTAGAACTTATGTAATGATGTCGAGGGATTCAAAACTGAAGGTTAGCTCGATGCTCTAACGAAAAGAGATCAAAGACGTAGTAAAAATTAAGAGAAATGAGTGAAAACTGAAGGGAGAAAGTAGTGAAAGACTATTCATGTAGATATGAGCAAAAAAAGGCGGTTGAGATCATACCACCGGTGATTCATCGGATCCAATCCATTATTCTTAAGTTAAATATAAATGGTGAGAGTAGTCTAGGATGGGTGACTTAACGATTTGTGCTTCTTGTTGAACGCCTTCTTTCCACTATTATTGTTTCAATGTTTGCCACGATGTGTAATGGAAACATTTAGCGGAGAACATCCTCTAGTAGAACTTATCTAATGATGTCGGGGATTCAAGGCTGAGAGTTAGTTCGATGCTCCCACAGAAACGAGATCAAAACGTAGTAAAAATTAAGAGAAATGAGTGAAAATGAAGGGAGAAAGTAGTGAAAGACTATTCATGTAGATATGAGCAAAAAAAGGCGGTTGAGATCATACCACCGGTGATTCATCGGATCCCATCATTATTCCGAAGTTAAATGTACTTGGTGAGAGTAGTCTAGGATGGGTGACTTGTTGATTTGTCTTCTTGTTGAACGCCTTCTTATTTCTATTATTGTTTCAATGTTTGCCACGATGTGTAATGGAAACATTTAAACTAGAGAACATCCTAAAGTAGAACTTATGTAATGATGTCGGGGATTCAAGTCTGCGGGTTAGTTCGATGCTCTAGAGAAACGAGATCAAAACGTAGTAAAAATTAAGAGAAATGAGTGAAAATGAAGGGAGAAAGTAGTGAAAGACTATTCATGTAAATGTGAGCGCGAGAAGCAGGCGGTTGAGATCATACCACAGGTGATTCACTCGGATCCAATCATTATTCCGAAGTTACTATGTGCTTGGTGAGAGTAATCTAGGATGGGTGACTTCTTGATTTGTCTTCTTGTTGAACGCCTTCTTTTTTCTATTATTGTTTCAATTTTTGCCACGATGTGTAATGGAAACATTTAAGCTGGAGAACAATGTCTGGTAGAACTTATGTAATGATGTCGGGGATTCAAGGCTGAGAGTTTGATTCGATGCTATAAAGAAACGAGATCTCAAAACGTAGTAAAAATTAGAAGAAATGAGTGAAAATGAAGGGAGAAAGTAGTGAAAGACTATTCATGTAAATGTGAGCGCGAGAAGGAGGTTGAGATCATACCACCAGTGATTCATCAGATCCAATCATTATTCCGAAGTTAAATGTACTTAATTTGAGAGTAGTCTAGGATGGGTGACTTCTACATTTGTCTTCTTGTTGAACACCTTAACTTTTCTATCATTGTTTCAATGTTTGCCACCGATGTGTAATGGAAACATTTGGCTTTGGAGAACATCATCTAGTAGAACTTATGTAGCTGATGTAGGGGATTCAAGGCTGGGTTAGTTCGATGCTCTAGAGAAACGAGATCAAAACGTAGTAATAATTAAGAGAAATGAGTGAAAATGAAGGGGGAAAGTAGTGAAAGACTATTCATCTAAATATGAGCGCGAGAAGCGGGTGGTTGAGATCATACCACCGGTGAATTCATGAGATCCAATCATTATTACGAAGGTAAATGTACTTGGTAGGAGTAGTCTAGGATGGGTGACCTCTTGATTTGTCTTCTTGTTGAACGCCTTCACTTTTCTATTATTGTTTCAATTTTTGCCACGATGTGTAATGGAAACATTGAGCTGGAGAACATCCTCTAGTAGAACTTATGTAATGATGTCGGGGATTGAGAATTTACGGGTTGGTTCGATGCTCCAGAGAAACGAGATCAAAACGTAGTAAAAATTAAGAGAAATGAGTGAAAATGAGGGGAGAAAGTAGTGAAGGACTATTCATGTAGATATGAACGAGAAGCGGTTGAGATCATACCACCGATGATTCATCAAATCCCATCCCATTATTCCGAAGTTAAATGTGCTTGGTGAGAGTAGTCTAGGATGGGTGACTTCTGGATTTGTCTTCTTGTTGAACGCCTTCTTTTTTCTATTATTGTTTCAATTTTGCCATGATGTGTAATGGAAACATTTGACTGGAGAACATCCTCCAGTAGAAGTTATGTAATGATGTCGGGGATTCAAGATATTTGCGGGTTAGCTACGGTGCTCTTAGAGAAACGAGATCAAAGAAACGTAGTAAAAATTGAGAGAAATGAGTGAAAATGAAGGGAGAATGTAATTTGAAAGACTATTCATGTAGATATGAGCCAAACAAGAAAGCGGTTGAGATCATACCACCGATGATTCATCGGATCCCATCATTATTATGACGTTAAATGTTCTTGGCTGAGAGTAGTCTAGGATGGGTGACTTCTTGATTTGTCTTCTTGTTGAACGCCTTCTTTTTTCTATTTTTGTTTCAATGTTTGCTTACAAGTGTGTAATGGAAACATTTAACTGGAGAACATCCTCTAGTAGAACTTATCTAATGATGTAGGGGATTCAAGGCTGAGGATTAGTTCGATGCTCTAAAGAAGCGAGATCAAAACGTAGTAAAAATTAAGAAATAAGAGTGAAAATGAAGGGAGAAAGTAGTGAAAGACTATTCATGTAGATATGAGCAAAAAAAGGAAGTTGAGATCATACCACCGATTGATTCATCGGATCCAATCATTATTCCAAAGTTAAAAATGTACTTGGTGAGAGTAGTCTAGGATGGGTGACATTTTGATTTGTCTTAATGTTGAAAATAATAACTTTTCTATTATTGTTTTAATGTTTGCCCTCATGAGCAATGGAAACATTGAACTGGAGAACATCCTCTAGTAGAACTTATGTAATGATGTCGGGGATTCAAGGCTGCAGGTTAGTTTGATGCTCTCACGAAAGGAGATCAAAACGTAGTAAAAATTAAGAGAATTGACTGAAAATGAAGGCAGAAAGTAGTGAAAGACTATTCATGTAGATATGAGCGCGAGAAGCAGGCGGTTGAGATCATACCACCAGTAATTCATCAGATCCCATCATTATTCCGAAGATAAATGTACTTGGCTGAGAGTAGTCTAGGATGGGTGACCTCTTGATTTGTCTTCTTGTTGAACGCCTTCTTTTTTCTATTATTGTTTCAATGTTTTGCCACTGATGTGTAATGGAAACATTTCTCTGGAGAACATCCTCTAGTAGAACTTATGTAATGATGTCGGGGATTCAAGGCTGAGGATTAGTTCGATGCTCCTAGAGAAACGAGATGAAAACGTAGTAAAAATTAAGAGAAGTGAGTGAAAATGAAGGGAGAAAGTAGTGAAAGACTATTCATGTAGATATGAGCCAAAAAAGAACGCGGTTGAGATCATACCACCGAAAATTCTTCCGAGGATCCCATCATTATTCCGAAGTTAAATGTACTTGGTGAGAGTAGTCTAGGATGGGTGACTTCTTGATTTGTCTTCTTGTTGAACGCCTTCTTTTTTCTATTATTGTTTCAATGTTTGCCATGATGTGTAATGGAAACATTTAAGTTTGGAGAACATCTGCGAGTAGAACTTGTGTAATGATGTCGGGGATTCAGGTAGGGTTAGTTCGATGCTCCACAGAAACGAGATCAAAACGTAGTAAAGAATTAAGAGAAATGAGTGAAAATGAAGGGAGAAAGTAGTGAAAGACTATTCATGTAGATATGAGCAAAAAGGCGGTTGAGATCATACGACAGGTGATTCATCGGATCCAATCATTATTAAGAAGTTAAATGTACTTGGTGAGAGTAGTCTAGGATGGGTGACTTCTTGATTTGTCTTCTTGTTGAACGCCTTCTTTTTTCTATTATTATTTCAATGTTTGCCACAGTGTGTAATGCAAACATTTATTTGAAAACATCATCTAGTAGAACTTATGTAATGATGTCGGGGATTCGAAATTGCGGGTTAGTTCGATGCTCTCTCGAAACGAGATCAAAACGTAGTAAAAATTAAGAGAAATGAGTGAAAATGAAGGGAGAAAGTAGTGAAAGACTATTCCATGTAGATATGAGCGAAAAAAGAGGTTGAGATGCATTACCACCGGTGATTCATCGAGATACCATCATTATTACGAAGTTAAATGTACTTGGTAAGAGTAGTCTAGGATGGGTGACCTGTTGATTTGTCTTCTTGTTGAACGCACTTCATATTTCTAATATTGTTTCAATTTTTGCCACGATGTGTAATGCAAACATTTAACTAGAGAACATCCTCTGAGTAGAACTTATGTAACGATGTCGAGGATTGAAGGCTGGGTTAGTTAGATGCTCCTAGAGAAACGAGATCAAAACGTAGTAAAAATTAAGAAAATTGAGTGAAAATGAAGGGAGAAAGTGGTGAAAGACTATTCATGCAGATATGAGCGCCGAGAAGGGGGGGGGGGGGGGGCGGTTGAGATCATACCACCCATGATTAAACGGATCCCATCATTATTACGAAGTTAAATGTACTTGGTGAGAGTAGTCTAGGATGGGTGACTTCTTGATTTGTCTTCTTGTTGAACGCCTTCTAATTTCTGTGATTGTTTCAATTTTTGACACGATGTGTAATGGAAACATTTGGAGAACATCCTCACTAGTAGAACTTATGTAATGATGTCGGGGATTCAAGGCTGAGAGTTAGTTCGATACTCTAGAGAAACGAGATCAAAACGTAGTAAAAATTAAGAGAAATGAGTGAAAATGAAGGGAGAAAGTGGTGAAAGACTATTCATGTAGATATGAGCGCGAAAAGCGGAGGTTGAGATCGTACCACCGGTGATTCATTGGATCCCATCATTATTCCGAAGTTAAATAGACTTGGTGAGGAAGTAGTCTGGGATGGGTGACTTCTTCGGTTGTCTTAGCATTGAAGCCTTCTTTTATTATGGAACAATGTTTGCCACGATGTGTAATGGAAACATTTAACTAGAGAACATCTCTAAGTAGAACTTATGTAATGATGTCGAGGATTCAAAATTTGGAGTTAGTTCGATGCTCCTAGAGAAACGAGATCAAAACGTAGTAAAAATTAAGAGAATTGATTGAAAATGAAGGCAGAAAGTAGTGAAAGACTATTCATGTACTTATGAGCGCGAGAAGCAGGCGGTTGAGATCATACCACCAGTAATTCATCAGATCCCATCATTATTCCGAAGTTAAATGTACTTGGCTGAGAGTAGTCTAGGATGGGTGACCTCTTGATTTGTCTTAACTTTTATTGAATGCCTTCTTTTTTCTATTATTGTTTCAATTTTTGCCACGATGTGTAATGGAAACATTTGATGGAAGAACATCCTGCAAAGTAGAACTTATGTAATGATGTCGGGGATTCAAGGCTGAGTTAGTTAAGTGCTCTGAAAACGAGATCAAAACGTAGTAAAAATTAAGAGAAATGAGTGAAAATGAAGGGAAAGTAGTGAAAGACTATTCATGTAGATATGAGCAAAAAAGGAGCGGTTGAGATCGTACCACCGGTGATTCATCGGATCGCATCATTATTCCGAAGTTGAAAGTAGCACTTGGCTGAGAGTAGTCTAGGATGGGTGACCTGCAGTTTCTCTTCTTGTTGAACACTTCTTTTTTCTATTATTGTTTCGATGTTTTGCCAGAGTGTGTAATGGAAACATTTAGCTGAGAACATCCACTAGTAGAACTTATGTAATGATGTCGGGGATTCAAGGCACTTGGGTTAGTTCGATGCTCCTTTAGAGAAACGAGATCAAAACGTAGTAAAAATTAAGAGAATTGAGTGAAAAAGAAGGCGAGAAAGTAGTGAAAGACTATTCATGTAGACATGAGCGCGAGCGCGAGGCGGTTGAGATCATACCACCGATGTAATTCATCGGATCCCATCATTATTCCGAAGTTAAATGTACTTGGTGAGAGTAGTCTAGGATGGGTGAACCTCTTCATTTTTGTCTTCTTGTTGAACGCCTTCTTTTTTCTATTATTGTTTCAATTTTTACCCTGATGTGTAATGGAAACATTTAAGTTGGAGAACATCCTCTAGTATGGAACTTATGTAATGATGTCGGGGATTCAAGTCTAGGGTTAGTTAGATGCTCTAGATAAATGAGATCCAAACGTAGTAAGGGTTAAGAGAAATGAGTGAAAATGAAGGGAGATGTGGTGAAGTACTATTCATGTAGATGAGCAAGGAGGTTGAGATCATACCAGCGGTGATTCATCAGATCCATCATTATTCCGAAGTAAATGTACTTGAGAGTAGTCTAGGATGGGTGACTTTCTTGATTTGTCTTCTCGTTGAACGCCTTCACTTTTCTATTATTGTTTCAATGTTTGCCACCGATGTGTAATGGAAACATTTAAGCTGGAGAACATCCTACTGTAGTAGAACTTATGTAATGATGTCGGGGATTGAAGTATTAGGTTAGTTCGATGCTCTAGAAAACGAGATCAAAACGTAGTAAAATTTAAGAGAAATGAGTGAAAATGAAGGGAGAAAGTAGTGAAAGACTATTCATGTAGATATGAGTGCGAGAAGCAGACATTGAGATCATACCACCAGTGATTCATCGAATCCCGTCATCATTCCAAAGTTAAATGTACTTGGTGAGAGTAGTCTAGGATGGGTGACTTCTTGATTTATGCTTCTTGTTGAATGCCTTCTTTTCTATTATTGTTTCAATGTTTGCCTGTTGTGTAATGGAAATATTTAGCTGGAGAACATCCTACGAGTAGAACACATGTAATGATGTCGGGGATTCAAGGCGGGTTAGTTCGATGCTCTGAGAAACGAGATCAAACGTAGTAAAAATTAAGAGAATTGAGTGAAAAAGGCGGTAGTGAAAGACTATTCATGTAGATATGAGCAAGGCGGTTGACATCATACCACCGGTGATTCATCGGATCGCATCATTATTCCGAAGTTAAATGTACTTGGTGAGGAAGTAGTCTAGGATGGGTGACTTCTACATTTGTCTTCTTGTTGAACGCCTTCTTTTTTATTTATTGTTTCAATGTTTGCCACGATGTGTAATGGAAACATTTAAGTGGAGAACATCATCTAGTAGAACTTATGTAATGATGTCGGGGATTCAAGGCTTGCGGGTTGATTCCGTACTCTCTTGAAACGAGATCAAAACGTAGTAAAAATTAAGAGAATTGAGTGAAAAAGAAGGCGGGAAAGTAGTGAAAGACTATTCGTAGCAGATATGAGCGCGAGAAGCGAGGCGGTTGAGATCATACACATTGGTAATTCATGAGGATCCATCATCATTCCGAAGTTAAATGTACTTGGTGAGAGTAGTCTAGGATAGGTGACCTCTTGATTTGTGTTCTTGTTGAACGCCTTCTTTTTTCTATTATTGTTTCCATTTTTACCACGATGTGTAATGGAAACATTTGGCTGGAGAACATCCTCTAGTAGAACTTGTGTAATGATGTCGGGGATTCAAGAATGCGGGTTAGTTCGATGCTCCTACAGAAACGAGATCAAAACGTAGTAAAAATTAAGAGAATTGAGTGAAAAAGAAGGCGGAAGTAGTGAAAGACTATTCATGTAGATATGAGCGCGAAAAAGCGGTTGAGATCATACCACCGGTAATTCATCGGATCCAATCATTATTCCGAAGTTAAATGTACTTGGCTCGAGTAGTCTAGGATGGGTGACCTCTTCGAGTTGTCTTCTTGTTGAACGCCTTCTTTTTTCTATTATTGTTTCAATTTTTACCACGATGTGTAATGGAAACATTTAAGCTGGAGAACATCCTCTAGTAGAACTTATGTAATGATGTCGGGGATTCAAGGCTGAGAATTAGTTCGATGCTCCTAGATAAACGAGATCAAAACGGCAAAGTAAAAATTAAGAAAAATGAGTGAAAATGAAGGGAGAAAGTAGTGAAAGACTATTCATGTAGATATGAGCAAAAAAAGAAGAGGTTGAGATCATACCACCGGTGATTCATCGGATCCAATCATTATTCAGAAGTTAAATGTACTTGGGCGAGAGTAGTCTAGGATAGGTGACTTCTTGATTTGTCTTACTGTTGAACGCCTTAACTTTTTTCTATTATTTGTTTCAATGTTTGCCACGATGTGTAATGCAAACATTTATTTGGAGAACATCCTCTGAGTAGAACTTATGTAATGATGTCGGGGATTGAAGGCTGAGGATTAGTTCGATGCTCCTTAGAGAAACGAGATCAAAACGTAGTAAAAATTAAGAGAAATGAGTCGTAAAAGAAAGGAGAGATGAGTGATGAAGACTATTCATGTAGATATGAGCGAGAGATTTTATGGTTGAGATCATGCCCATGGTGATTCATCGGGATCAAATCATTATTCCCAAGTTAAATGTACTTGGTGAGAGTAGTCTAGGATGGGTGACTTCTTGATTTGTCTTCTTGTTGAATGCACTGCTTTTTTCTATTATTGTTTCAATGTTTTTCCCTGTTGTGTAATGGAAATATTTAGGGGGAGAACATCCTGCAGTAGAACACATGTAATGATGTCGGGGATTCAAGGCTGAGAGTTAGTTCGGTGCTCCTAGAGAAACGAGATCAAAACGTAGTAAAAATTAAGAGAATTGAGTGAAAAAGAAGGCGAGAAAGTAGTGAAAGACTATTCATGTAGATATGAGCAAAAAAAAAAATCGGTTGAGATCATACCACCGGTGATTCATCGGATCGCATCATTATTCAGAGAGTTAAATGTACTTGAAGTGAGAGTAGTCTAGGATGGGTGACTTCTCTATTTACATCTTCTTGTTGAACGCCTTCTTTTTTTCTATTATTGTTTCAATGTTAGCCACGATGTGTAATGGAAACATTTAGCTGGAGAACATCCTCTAGTAGAACTTATGTAATGATGTCGGGGATTCAAGGCTGAGTTAGTTCCATGCTCTCCTGAAACGAGATCAAAACGTAGTAAAAATTAAGAGAATTGAGTGAAAAAGAAGGCAGAAAGTAGTGAAAGACTATTCATGTAGATATGTTATTTAGAGAAGCGGAAAATTGAGATCATACCACCGAGTAATTCATCGGATCCAATCATTATTCCGAAGTTAAATGTACTTGGAGAAAGTAGTCTAGGATGGGTGACCTACTTGATTTGTCTTCTTGTTGAACGCCTTCATTTTTCTATTATTGTTTCAATTTTTGCCACGATGTGTAATGGAAACATTTAGCTGGAGAACATCCTCTAGTAGAACTTATGTAATGATGTCGGGGATTCAAGGCTGGTTGATTCGATGCTCTAAATAAACGAAATCAAAACGTAGTAAAAATTAAGAGAAATGAGTGAAAATGAAGGGAGAAAGTAGTGAAAGACTATTCATGTAGATATGAGCGCGAGAAGCGGGAGGTTGAGATCATACCGCCGGTGATTCATCAGATCCCATCATTATTACGAAGTTAAATGTACTTGGTGAGAGTGATCTAGGATGGGTGACTTCTTGATTTGTCTTCTTGTTGAACGCCTTCTTTTTTCTATTATTGTTTCAATGTTTGCCTTGATGTGTAATGGAAACATTTAAGCTGGAGAAACATCCTATAGTAGAACTTATGTAATGATGTCGGGGATTCGAGGTTGAGGTTAGTTCGATGCTCCTTTAGAAACGAGATCAAAACGTAGTAAAAATTAAGAGAATTGAGTGAAAATGAAGGGAGAAAGTAGTGAAAGACTATTCATGTAGATATGAGCACGAGAAGCGGACATTTTAGATCATACCACCGACTGATTCATTGGATCCAATCATTATTCCAAAGTTAAATGTACTTGGTGAGAGTAGTCTAGGATGGGTGACTTCTTGATTTATACATCTTGTTGAAAGCATTCTTTTTTCTATGATTGTTTCAATTTTCGCCACGATGTGTAATGGAAACATTTAGCTGGAGAACATCCTCTAGTAGAACTTATGTAATGATGTCGGGGATTCAAGGCTAGCAGGTTAGTTTGATGCTCCTAAAGAAACGAGATCAAAACGTAGTAAAAATTAAGAGAGAAATGAGTGAAAATGAAGGGGAGAAAGTAGTGAAAGACTATTCATGTAGACATGAGCCACAAAAAAGCGGTTGAGATCGTACCACCGGTGATTCATCGGATCGCATCATTATTCTCAGTTAAATGTACTTGGGCGAGAGTAGTCTAGGATGGGTGACTTCTCCATTTATGTACTTGTTGAACGCCTTCTTTTTTTCATTATTGTTTCAATATTTTGCCACGATGTGTAATGGAAACATTTAGCGGGAGAACATCCTGTAGTAGAACTTATGTAATGATGTCGGGGATTCAAGGCTATCGGGTTAGTTCGATGCTCCCAGAGAAACGAGATCAAAACGTAGTAAAACTTAAGAGAGGTGAGTGAAAATGAAGGGAGGAAAGTAGTGAAAGACTATTCATGTAGATATGAGCGCGAGAAGCGAGCGGTTGAGATCATACCACCGGTGATTCATCGGATCCATCATTATTCCGAAGTTAAATGTACTTGGTGAGAGTAGTCTAGGATGGGGGTGACCTCTTCGATTTGTCTTCTTGCTTGAACACCTTCTTTTTTCTATTATTGTTTCAATTTTCTTGCCACGATGTGTAATGGAAACATTTAGGAGAACATCCTCTAGTAGAACTTATGTAATGATGTCGGGGATTCAAGGCTGAGGATTGGTTAGATGCTTTCTAGAGAAACGAGATCAGAAACGTAGTAAAAATTAAGAAGAAATAAGTGAAAATGAAGGGAGAAAGTAGTGAAAGACTATTCATGTGAATATGATAACGAGATCCCCCTTGTTGAGATCGTACGACAGGTGATTCATCGGATCCGATCATTATTCTGATGTTAAATGTGGTAGTGAAAGTAGTCTAGGATGGGTGACTTCTTGATTTGTCTTCTTGTTGAACGCCTTCTTTTACTCATTATTGTTTCAATGTTTACTTTGATGTGTAATGGGAAACATTTAACTAGGAAACATCCTCTAGTAAGACTTATGTAATGATGTCGGGGATTCAAAATTGCAGGTTAGTTCGATGCTCCTAGAGAAACGAGATCAAAACGTAGTAAAAATTAAGAGAATTGAGTGAAAATGAAGACGGAAAGTAGTGAAAGACTATTCATGTAGATATGAGCCACAGAAGCAATCGTTTGAGATCATACGAGTGATTCATCGAGATCCAATCATTATTCCGAAGTTAAATGTACTTGGGCGGGAAGTAGTCTAGGATGGGTGACCTCTTGATTTGTCTTCTTGTTGAACGCACTTCTTTTCCCCATTATTGTTTCAATTTTTGCCACGATGTGAAATGGAAACATTTAGCTGGAGAACATCCTCTAGTAGAACTTGTATAATGATGTCGGGGATTCGAGGCGGGTTAGTTCGGTGCTCCTCTTGAAACGAGATCAAAACGTAGTAAAATTTAAGAGAAATGAGTGAAAATGAAGGGAGAAAGTAGTGAAAGACTATTCATGTAGATATGAGCGACAAAAGAAGCGGTTGAGATCATACCTCCTGTGATTCATCGGATCGCATCATTATTCAGAAGTTAAATGTACTTGGTGAGAGTAATCTAGGATGGGTGACTTACCCAATTTGTCTTCTTGTTGAACGCCTTCTTTTTTCTATTATTGTTTCAATGTTTGCCACTGATGTGTCAAGATAACATTTAAGCTGGAGAACATCCTCTGATAGAACTTA
Source organism: Linum usitatissimum (assembly GCA_030674075.2). NCBI lineage: Eukaryota > Viridiplantae > Streptophyta > Magnoliopsida > Malpighiales > Linaceae > Linum > Linum usitatissimum. The sequence continues at coordinate 35,986 of JAUJYP020000017.1, read as the reverse complement.
TGTAATGATGTCGGGGATGCAAGACAGCGGGTTAGTTTGATGTTCCTAGAGAAACGAGATCAAAACGTAGTAAAAATTAAGAGAATTGAGTGAAAAAGAAGACAAAAAGTAGTGAAAGACTATTCATGTAGATATGAGCGCGAGAAGCAGGCGGTTGAGATCATACCACCGGTAATTCATCGAATCCAATCATTGTTAAGAAGTTAAATGTTATTCCTGATAGTAGTCTAGGATGGGTGACCTCTTGATTTGTCTTCTTGTTGAACGCCTTCTTTTTTCTATTATTGTTTCAATTTTACCCTGATGTGTAATGGAAACATTTAAATGGAGAACATCCTCTAGTAGAACTTATGTAATGATTTCGGGGATTCAAGGCTGAGTTAGTTCGATGCTCCACAGATAAAACGAGATCGAAACGTAGTAAAATTTAAGAGAAATGAGTGAAAATGAAGGGAGAAAGTAGTGAAAGACTATTCATGTAGATATGAGCAAGAGCAAGAAAGAGGTTGAGATCATACCACCGGTGAGATTCATCGGATCCAATCATTATTCCGAAGTTAAATGTACTTGGAAAGCTTAGTCTAGGATGGGAGTGACTTCTTGATTTGTCTTCTTGTTGAACGCCTTCTTTTTTCTATTATTGTTTCAATGTTTGCCACTGACGTGTAATGGAAACATTTAAGCTGGAGAACATCCTCTAGTAGAACTTATGTAATGATGTCGGGGATTCGAGGCTGAGGTTAGTTCGATGCTCCTCGAAGCAAGATCGAAACGTAGTAAAGGTCGAGAGAATTGAGTGAAAATGAAGGTAGAAAGTAGTAGAAGACTATTCATGTAGATATGAGCGAAAGAAGGAGGTTGAGATCATGCCACCGGTGATTCATCGGGTCCAATCATTATTCCGAAGTTAAATGTACTTGGTGAGAATGATAGGATGGGGTGACCTTTGATTTGTCTTCTTGTTGAACGCCTTCTTTTTTCTATTATTGTTTCAATGTTTACTTTTGACGTGTAATGGAAACATTTAGCTGGAGAACATCCTCTAGTAGAACTTATGTAATGATGTCGGGGATTGAGGCGGGTTAGTTCGATGCTCAGGAGAAACGAGATCGAAACGTAGTAAAAATTAAGAGAATTGAGTGAAAATGAAGAGTGAAAGTAGTGAAAGACTATTCATGTAGATATGAGCAAGGAGGTTGAGATCATGCCACCGGTGATTCATCAGATCCCATCATTATTCAGTTAAATGTACTTGGCTGAGAGTAGACTAGGATGGGTGACTTCGATTTGTCTTTTTGTTGAACGCCTTCTTTTTTCTATTATTGTTTCAATGTTTGCCACTTTGATGTGTAATGGAAACATTTAAGCTGGAGAACATCCTCTAGTAGAACTTATGTAATGATGTCGAGGATTCAAGGCTGAGGTTAGTTCGATGCTCACAGAAAACGAGATCCAAACGGTGACAAAATTAAGAGAAATGAGTGAAAGTGAAGGGGGAATCTGGTGAAAGACTATTCATGTACGTGGAGAGGAGCGCGCAAGAGCAGACAGTTGAGATCATACCACCAGTAATTCATCGAATCCGATCATTATTCCAAAGTTAAATGTGACGTTGCTGAGAGTAGTCTAGGATGGGTGACCTCTTGATTTGTCTTCTTTTTGAACGCTTCTTTTCTATTATTGTTTCAATGTTTGCCACGATGTGTAATGGAAACATATAAGCTAAAGAAAATCCTCACAGTAGAACTTATGTAATGATGTTGGGGATTCGAACGCTTGCGGGTTAGTTCGATGCTCACAGAAACGAGATCAAAACGTAGTAAAATATAAAGAGAATTGGTGAAAATGAAGGGAGAAAGTAGTGAAAGACTATTCATGTAGATATGAGTGCAAGACGGTTGAGATCATACCACCAGTGATTCATCACATCCCGTCATCATTCCAAAGTTCGATGTACTTGGATGAGAGTAATTAGGATGGGTGACCTTTTGGTTTCTTCTTGTTGAACGCATTGTTTTTTCTATTATTGTTTCAATTTATTACACTGATGTCTAATGGAAACATTGAACTAAAGAACATCCTACAGTAGAACTTATGTAATGATGTCGAGGATTCAAGGCTGGGTTAGTTAGATGCTCAGATAAACGAGATCAAAACGTAGTAAAAATTAAGAGAAATGAGTGAAAATGAAGGAAGAGAGTGGTGAAAGACTATTCACGTAGATATGAGCAAAGGAGGTTGAGATCATACCACCGGTGATTCATCGGATCCATCATTATTCGAGAAGTTAAATGTACTTGGTGAGAGTAGTCTAGGATGGGTGACTTGATTTGTCTTCTTGTTGAACGGCTGTACTTTTTTTCTATTATTGTTTCAATGTTTGCCATGATGTGTAATCGTAACATTTAGCGGAGAACATCCTACTAAAATGAACTTATGTAATGATGTCGGGGATTCAAGACGGCTGGTTGGTTCGATGCTCTGGAGAAACAAGATCGAAACGTAGTAAAAATTGAAGGTGGTGAAAATGAAGGTAGAAAGTAGTGAAAGACTATTCATGTAGATATGAGCAAGGAGGTTGAGATCATACCACCGGTGATTCATGGAATCCCAATCGTTATTCGAGAGTTAAATGTACTTGGTGAGAGTAGTCTAGGATGGGCTGACTCTGGATTTGTCTACTTGTTGAACGCCTTCATTTTTCTATTATTGTTTCAATTTATGCCAGATGTGTAATGGAAACATTTAAGCTGAGAGCATCCTCTAGTAGAACTTATGTAATGATGTCGGGTATTCAAGACGGGTTAGTTCGATGCTCATAGAGAAATGAGATCAAACGTAGTAAAAATTAAGAGAAATGAGTGAAAATGAAGGGAGAAAGTAGTGAAGGACCATTCATGTAGATATGAGCAAGGAGGGTGAGATCATACCACCGGTGAGATTCATGCCAGATCCATCATTATTCGAAGTTAAATGTACTTGGTGGGAGTAGTCTAGGATGGATGACTTCTTGTTATTTGTCTTCTTGTTGAACACCTTCTTTTTTCTATTATTGTTTCAATGTTTGCCACTGACGTGTAATGGAAACATTTAAGGGGAGAACATCCTACGGTAGAACTTATGTAATGATGTCGGGGATTCGAAGCTGGGTTAGTTCGATACTCCTAAGAAAACGAGATCAAAACGTAGTAAAAATTAAGAGATGTGAGTGAAAATGAAGGGAGAAAGTAGTGAAAGACTATTCATGTAGATATGAGCAAGGCGGATTTGAAATCATACCACCAGTGATTCATCGGATCCCATGATTATTTCAAAGTTAAATGTAGGTTCTTTGAGAGTAGTCTAGGATGGGTGACCTCTTGATTTGTCCTCTTGTTGAACGCATTCTTTTCTATCATTGTTTCAATTTTCCTTGATGTTTCAATGGAAACATTTAACTAGAGAACATCCTCAGTAGAACTTATGTAATGATGTCGGGGATTCGGCTAACTGCGTATAGTCTCGATGCTCCTAGAGAAACGAGATCAAAACATAGAAAAATTAAGAGAAATGAATGAAAATGAAGGGAGAATGTGGTGAAAGACTATTCATGTACATATGAGTGCCAGAAGCCGGGCACAGTTGAGATCATACCACTAATGGTCTTGGATCATCATTATTCCAAAGTTAAATGTGGACTTGAATTTTGAGAGTAGTCTAGGATGGGTGACCTCTTGATTTGTCTTCTTGTTGAACGCATTCTTTTTTTCTATTATTGTTTCAATTTTTGCCACGATGTGTAATGGAAACATTTAGCTAGAGAACATCCTGTAGTGAACTTATGTAATGATGTCGGGGATTCAAGTAGCGGGTTAGTTCGATGCTCTAGAAAACGAGATCAAAACGTAGTAAAATTTCGAGAGAAATGAGTGAAAAGAAGGCGAGAAAGTAGTGAAAGACTATTCATGTAGATATGAGCAAGACGGATTGTAAGATCACCACCACTGATTCATCAGATCCCATCATCATTACAATGTTAAATGTAGTTGGCTTGAGAGTAGTCTAGGATGGGTGACCTTTTGATTTGTCTTCTTGTTGAAGCATTCTTTTCTATTATTGTTTCAATTTATGCCACGATGTGTAATGGAAACATTTAAACTAGAGAACATCCTCTAATAGAAGTTATGTAATGATGTCGGGGATTCAAGACTGGGAGGGTTAGTTTGATGCTCCACAGAGAAACGAGATCAAAACGTAGTAAAATATAAGAGAAATGAGTGAAAATGAAGGGAGAAAGTAGTGAAAGACTATTCATGTATATGCAGCAAGCGGTATGAGATCACACCACCGCTGAATCATCGGATCATTGTTATTCGATGTTAAATGTGTTCTTTGGTGAGAGTAGTCTAGGATGGGTGACTTCTTGATTTGTCTTCTTGTTGAACGCATTCTTTTTTCTATTATTGTTTCGATGTTTGCCCACGATGTGTAATGGAAACATTTAACTAGAGAACATCCTCTAGTAGAACTTATGTAATGATGTCGAGGATTCAAGGCTGGCATGTTAGCTCGTGCTCCTAGAGAAACGAGGGTCAAAAACATAGAAAATATAGGAGAAATGAATGAAAATGAAGGTAGAAAGTAGTGAAAGACTATTCACATGTAGATATGAGGCGAGAAACGGAGGTTGAGATCATACCACACGGTGATTCATCGGATCCATCATTATTCCAAAAGTTAAATTTAGGTTGCTGAGAGTAGTCTAGGATGGGTGACTTCTTGATTTGTCTTCTGTTGAACGCATTGTTTTTTCTATCATTGTTGCAATTTTGCCACGATGTGTCATGGAAACATTTAACTAGAGAACATCCTCTGGTAGAACTTTTATGTAATGATGTCGAGGATTCAAGACTACGGAGTTAGTTCAGTGCTCCTAGACTATGAAACGAAATCCAAAACATAGTAAAAATTAAGAGAAATGAGTTAAAATGAAGGGAGAATGTAGTGAAAGACTATTCATGTACATATGAGTGCAAGAGCGGTACATTTGAGATCATGCCACCGGTAAGTTAAGGGATCCAATCATTATTCCAAAGTTAAATGTACTTGGGCGAGAGTAGTCTAGGATGGGTGACTCTTTGATTTTCTTGATTTATCTTCTTGTTGAACGCATTCTTTTTTCTATTATTGTTTCAATGTTTTGCACGATGTGTAATGGAAACATTTAACTTGAGAACATCATCGTAGAACTTATGTAATGATGTCGGGGATTCAAGGCTGAGGTTAGTTCGAGGTACTCCTAGAGAACGAGATCAAAACGTAGTAAAAATTCAGAGAAGTGAGTGAAAAGAGGGAGAAAGTAGTGAAAGACCATTCATGTAGAGTCTGCAGCAAGGCAGTTGAGATCACACCACCAGTGATTCATCAGATCCATCATCATACAAAGTTAAAAATGAGTTCTTGGAAGGTAGTCTAGGATGGGGTGACCTTTTGAGTTTGTCTTCTTGTTGAACGCATTCTTTTTTCTATTATTGTTTCAATTTTGCCACGATGTGTAATGGAAACATTTAAGCTGGAGAACATCCTCTAGTAGAACTTATGTAATGATGTCGGGGATTCAAGGCTGAGTTAGTTCGATGCTCTAAGATAAACGAGATCAAAACGTAGTAAAAATTAAAGAAGAAATGAGTGAAAATGAAGGGAAAGTAGTGAAAGACTATTCATGTAGATATGAGCAAGGAGGTTGAGATCATACCACCGGTGATTCATCGAGGATCCCATCATTATTCTGAAGTTAAATGTACTTGGGCGAGTAGTACGGGATGGGTGACTTCTTGATTTGTCTTCTTGTTGAACGCCTTCTTTTTCTATTATTGTTTCAATGTTTGCCACGACGTGTAATGGAAACATTTAACTGCGAACATCCTCTAGTAGAACTTATGTAATGATGTCGGGGATTCAAGGTTGCGGGTTAGTTCGATATGCAGAAACGAGATCAAAACGTAGTAAAAATTAAGAGAATTGAGTGAAAATGAAGGTAGAAAGTAGTGAAAGACTATTCATGTAGATATGAGCAATGAGGTTGAGATCATACCACCAGTGATTCATCAGATCCCATCATTATTCCGAAGTTAAATGTACTTGGCTGAGAGTAGACTAGGATGGGTAACCTCTTGATATGTCTTCTTGTTGAACGCATTCTTTTTTCTATTATTGTTTCAATGTTTGCCTCTTTTGATGTGTAATGGAAACATTTAGCTAAAGAAAATCCTACAGTAGAACTTATGTAATGATGTTGAGGATTCAAGGCTGAGTTAGTTCGATGCTCCTAGAGAAACGAGATCAAAACGTAGTAAGAATTAAGAGAAATGAGTGAAAATGAAGGGAGAATGTGGTGAAAGACTATTCATGTACATATGAGCGCGAGAAGCAGGCGGTTGAGATCATACCACCAGTAATTCATCAGATCCCATCATTATTCCGAAGTTAAATGTACTTGGCTGAGAGTAGTCTAGGATGGGTGACCTCTTGATTTGTCTTCTTGTTGAACGCCTTCTTTTTTCTCCTATTGTTTCAATTTTTGCCACGATGTGTAATGGAAACGGTTATTTGGAGAACATCCTCCAGTAGAACTTATGTAATGATGTCGAGGATTCAAGGCTGGGTTAGTTCGATGCTCCTACAGAAACTAGATCAAAACGTAGTAAAATTTAAGAGAATTGAGTGAAAATGAAGGGAGGAAAGTAGTGAAACACTATTCATGTAGATATGAGCCAAAGAAGGCGGGATTGAGATCATACCACCAGTAATTCATCAGATCCGGTCATTATTACGAAGTTAAATGTACGTGGCTGAGAGTAGTCTAGGATGGGTGACCTTTTGATTTGTCTTCTTGTTGAACGCATTGTTTTTTCTATTATGGTTTCAATTTTTGCCACGATGTGTAATGGAAACATTTAGCTGGAGAACATCCTACGAAGTAGAACTTATATAATGATGTCGGGGATTCAAGGCTGGCAGGTTAGTTCGATGCTCCTAGATAAACGAGATCAAAACGTAGTAAAAATTAAGAGAAATGAGTGAAAATGAAGGGAAAAAGTAGTGAAAGACTATTCATGTAGATATGAGCGAAAAAAGAAGGAGGTTGAGATCATACCACCCGGTGATTCATCGGAATCCATCATTATTAAGTTAAAAATATCTTGGTGAGAGTAGTCTAGGATGGGTGACTTCTTGATTTGTCTTCTTGTTGAACGCCTTCCTTTTTCTATTATTGTTTCAATGTTTGCCACTGACGTGTAATGGAAGCATTTAAGCTGCCAGGAACATCCTCTAGTAGAACTTATGTAATGATGTCGGGGATTGAGAAGCTGGCAGGTTAATTTGATGCTCCTATAGAAGCAAGAATCAAAACGTAGTAAAAATTAAAGAGAATTAATTGAAAATGAAGGTAGAAAGTAGTGAAAGACTATTCATGTAGATATGAGCAAGAATGAGATTGAGATCATACCACCGGTGATTCATAGGATCCAATAATTATTCGAGAAGTTAAATGTACTTGGGCGAGTAGACTAGGATGGGTGACTTCTTGATTTATCTTTTTGTTGAACGCCTTCTTTTTTCTATTATTGTTTCAATGTTTGCCACGGTGTATAATGGAAACATTGCAATGGAGAACATCCTCTAGTAGAACTTATGTAATGATGTCGAGGATTCAAGGCTGAGTTAGTTCGATGCTCTCCCGAAACGAGATCAAAACGTAGTAAAAATTAAGAGAAATGAGTGAAAATGAAAAGAGAATTTGGTGAAAGACTATTCATGTACATATGAGCGAGAAGCGAGGGCGGTTGAGATCATACCACCGGTAATTCATCGGATCCCATCATTATTCCGAAGTTAAATGTACTTGGGCGAGGATGTCTAGGATGGGTGACCTCTTGATTTGTCTTCTTTTTGAACGCCTTCTTTTTTCTATTATTCTCTGATATTTGCCATGATGTGTAATGGAAACATTTGAGAGAACATCCTCTAGTAGAACTTATGTAATGATGTCGGGGATTCAAGGCTGCAGGGTAGTTCGATGCTCTCTTGAAACGAGATCGAAACGTAGTAAAAATTAAGAGGAATGAGTGAAAAAGAAGGCGAGGAAAGTAGTGAAAGGCTTATTCATGTAGATATGAGCAAGGCGGTTGAGATCATACAAGTGGTCACTCATCACATCCCGTCATTGATACAGAAGTTAAATGTACTTGGTGAGAATAGTCTAGGATGGGTGACCTTTTGATTTGTCTTCTTGTTGAACGCCTTCTTTTTTCTATTATTGTTTCAATTTATGCCACGATGTGTAATGGAAACATTTAAGCTGGAGAACATCCTCTAGTAGAACTTATGTAATGATGTCGGGGATTGGCAGGAAGCTGCCCGGGTTAGTTCGATGCTCCTAGATAAACGAGATCAAAACGTAGTAAAAATTAAGAGAAATGAGTGAAAATGAAGGGATAAAGTAGTGAGAAATTTATTCATGTAGATATGAGCAAAAGAAGGAGGATGAGATCATACCACCGGTGATTCATCGGATCCAATCATTGATACAGAAGTTAAATGTACTTGGGCGAGAGTAGTCTGGGATGGGTGACTTCTTGATTTGTCTTCTTGTTGAACGCCTTCTTTTTTCTATTATTGTTTCAATGTTTGCCCACGACGTAAATGGAAACATTTAGCTGAGAACATCCTCTAGTAGAACTTATGTAATGATATCGGGGATTCAAGACTGGCAGGTTAGTTCGATGCTCCTCAAGAAACGAAAGATCAAAACGTAGTAAAAATTAAGAGAGGTGAGTGAAAATGAAGGTAGAAAGTAGTGAAAGACTATTCATGTAGATATGAGCAAGGAGGTTTGAGATCGTACCACGATTGATTCATGAGATCCAATCATTATTAGAAGTTAAATGTACTTGGTGAGAGCTAGACTAGGATGGGTGACTTCTTGATTTGTCTTATTGTTGAACGCCTTCTTTTTCCTGTCATTGTTTCAATGTTTTCTCTGATGTGCATAATGGAAACATTTAAGAAAAGCTGGAGAACATCCTCTAGTAGAACTTATGTAATGATGTCGGATTCGGGCGGGTTAGTTCGATGCTCCTAAAGAAACGAGATCAAAACGTAGTAAAAATTAAGAAAAATAGGTAAAAATGAAGGGAGAATATGGTAGAAAGACTATTCATCCACATATGGTAGCGACAAGCCAGTTGAGATCATACCACCGATGGTGAATCGGATCCATCATTATTCCGAAGTTAAATGTACTTGGTGAGAATTGAGTGGGATGGGTGACCTCTTGATTTGTCTTCTTGTTAAAGGCATATTCTTTTTTCTATTATTGTTTTAGTATTTGCTGATGTGTAATGGAAACATTTAGCTGAGAACATCCTCTAGTAGAACTTATGTAATGATATCGAGAATTTAAGTAGGGTTAGTTCGATGCTCCTAGATAAACGAGATCAAAACGTAGTAAAAATTAAGAGAAATGAGTGAAAATGAAGGGAGAAAGTAGTGAAAGACTATTCATGTAGATATGAGCAGGAGGATGAGATCATGCGACGGTGATTCATCGGATCCCATCATTATTCGAAGTTAAATGTACTTGGTGAGAGTAGTCTAGGATGGGTGACTTCTTGATTTGTCTTCTTGTTGAACGCCTTCTTTTTTCTATTATTGTTTCAATGTTTGCCCTGGCGTACTTAATGGAAACATTTAACTGCAGAACATCCTCTAGTAGAACTTATGTAATGATGTCGGGGATTAGGCGAAACTGTCGGGTTAGTTCGGTGCTCTTTCGAAACGAGATCAAAACGTAGTAAAAATTAAGAGAATTGAGTGAAAATGAAGGTAGAAAGTAGTGAAAGACTATTCATGTAGATAAGAGCAAGAGGTTGAGATCATACCACCAGCGATTCATCAGAATCCCATCATTATTCCGAAGTTAAATGTACTTGGTGAGAGTAGACTAGGATAGGTGACTTCTTGATTTGTCTTTTTGTTGAACGCCTTCTTTTTTCTATTATTGTTTCAATGTTTTTGATGTGTAATGGAAACATTTAATTTGGAGAACATCATCTAGTAGAACTTATGTAATGATGTCGAAGATTCGAGGCTGGTTAGTTCGATGCTCCACAGAAACGAGATCGAAACGTAGTAAAAATTAAGAGAAATGAGTGAAAATGAAGGGAGAATGTGGTGAAAGACTATTCATGTACATATGAGCGCGAGAAGCAGTTGAAATCATACCACCGATAATTCATCGGATCCATCATTGTTCAGGAAGTTAAATGTGCTTGGTGAGAGTAGTCTAGGATGGGTGACCTGCGGAGTTGTCTTCTTGTTGAACGCCTTCTTTTTCTATTATTGTTTCAATGTTTGCCACGGTGTGTAATGGAAACATTTGGCGGGAGAACATCCTCTAGTAGAACCAATGTAATGATGTCGGGGATTCAAGGCTGGTTAGTTCGATGCTCACAGAAACGAGATCAAAACGTAGTAAAAATTAAGAGAAATGAGTGAAAATGAAGGGAGAATGTGGTGAAAGACTATTCATGTACATATGAGGCGCGAGAAAGAGCGGTTGAGATCATACCACCGGTAATTCATCGGATCCCATCATTATTCCGAAGTTAAATAATAACTTGGGCGAGAGTAGTCTAGGATGGGTGACCTGCCTGGTTTGTCTTAGCATTCCAGGCATATACTTTCTGTATTATTGTTTCAATGTTTGCCACGATGTGTAATGGAAACATTTAAATGAGAACATCCTCTAGTAGAACTTATGTAATGATGTCGGGGATTTTAGTAGGGTTAGTTCGATGATCCTAGATAAACGAGATGAAAACGTAGTAAAAATTAAGAGAAATGAGTGAAAATGAAGGGAGAAAGTAGTGAAAGACTATTCATGTAGATAAGAGCAGGGAGGATGAGATCGTACCACCGATTGATTCATCGGATCCATCATTGATAGGAAGTTAAATGTACTTGGTAGGAGTAGTCTAGGATGGGTGACTTCTTGATTAGTCTTCTTGTTGAACGCTTTCTTTTTTCTATTATTGTTTCAATGTTAGCCACTGACATCTAATGCAAACATTTCATTACCGAGAACATCCTCTAGTAGAACTTATGTGACTGATGTCGGGGATTCATGAGCGGGTTAGTTCGATGCTCCGACAGAAACGAGATCAAAACGTAGTAAAAATTAAAAAAATTTAATTGAAATGAAGGTAGAAAGTAGTGAAAGACTATTCATGTAGATATGAGCAAGGAGGTTGAGATCATACCACCACAGTTCATGGGATCCCATCATTATTCGAAGTTAAATGTACTTGGGCGAGAGTAGACTAGGATGGGTGACTTCTTGATTTGTCTTTTTGTTGAACGCCTTAACAAAAACCATTATTGTTTCAATGTTAGCCACGATGTGTAATGCAAACATTTGGCGGGAGAACGTCCTCTAGTAGAACTTATGTAATGATGTCGGGGATTTAAATTTTGCGGGTTAGTTCGATGCTCCTAGAGAAACGAGATCGAAACGTAGTAAAAATTAAGAGAAATGAGTGAAAATGAAGGGAGAATGTGGTGAAAGACTATTCATGTACATGTGAGCGCGAGAAGCGGTTGAGATCATACCACCGACCAATTCATCGGATCCATCATTATTCCGAAGTTAAATGTACTTGGTGAGAGTAGTCTAGGATGGGTGACCTCTTGATTTGTCTTCTTGTTGAACGCCTTCTTTTTTCTATTATTGTTTCAATGTTTGCCACGATGTGTAATGGAAACATTTAAGCTGGAGAACATCCTCTAGTAGAACTTATGTAATGATGGCAGGGATTCAAGGCTGAGTTAGTTCGATACTCCTAGAAGCAGAATCAAACGTAGTAAAAATTAAGAAGAAATTGAGTGAAAAGAGGCAGAAAGTAGTGAAAGACTATTCATGTAGATATGAGCAAGGCGGTTGAGATCATACCACCGGTGATTAATCGTATCCCATCATTATTCGAAGTTAAATGTACTTGGCTGAGAGTAGTCTAGGATGGGTGACTTCTCCATTGTCTTCTTGAACGCCTTTTTTCTATTGATTCAATGTTTGCCTGATGTGTAATGGAAATATTTAAGCTGGAGAACATCCTCGTAGTAGAACTTATGTAATGATGTCGGGGATTCAAGGCTGAGTTTAGTTTGATGCTCTGAAACGAGATCCAAAACGTAGTAAGAGTTACAAGAGAGGTTGGTGAAAAGAAAAGGCGAGAAAGTAGTGAAAGACAATTCATGTAGATATGAGCGCGAGAAGCCCGGGCGGTTGAGATCATACCACCGGTAATTCATCGGATCCCATCATTATTGAAGTTAAATGTACTTGGCTGAGAGTAGTCTAGGATGGGTGACCTCTTATTGTGTTCTTCGTTGTTGAACGCCTTCTTGTTTCTATTATTGTTTCAATGGACTTCTGATGTGTAATGGAAACATTTAGTGGAGAACATCCTACGAAGTAGAACTTATGCTGTGATCTCGGGGATTCAAGGCTGAGGTTAGTTCGATGCTCTGACAGAAACGAGATCAAAACGTAGTAAAAATTAAGAGAAATGAGTGAAAATGAAGGGGAGAAACTAGTGAAAGACTATTCATATAAATATGAGCGCGAAGGAGGTTGAGATCATACCACCGGTGATTCATCGAGGATCCATCATTATTAGAAGTTAAATGTACTTGGTGAGAGTAGTCTAGGATGGGTGACTTCTCTATTTGTCTTCTTGTTGAACGCCTTCTTTTTCTATTATTGTTTCAATGTTTGCCACAGTGTGTAATGGAAACATTTAAGTGGAGAACATCCTCTCAGTAGAACTTATGTAATGATGTCGGGGATTCAAGACTACGGGTTAGTTCGATGCTCTACAGAGAAACGAGATCAAAACGTAGTAAAAATTAAGAAAATTGAGTGAAAATGAAGGCGAGAAAGTAGTGAAAGACTATTCATGTAGATATGAGCGCGAAAGCGGGCGGTTGAGATCATACCACCGGTAATTCATCGGATCCATCATTATTCCAAAGTTAAATGTACTTGGGAGAGTAGTCTAGGATGGGTGACCTCTTGATTTGTCTTCTTGTTGAACGCCTTCTTTTCTATTATTGTTTCAATTTTTACCACTGATGTGTAATGGAAACATTGTAAGTTTGGAGAACATCCTCTAGTAGAACTTATGTAATGATGTCGGGGATTGAGGCGGGTTAGTTCGATGCTCACAAACGAGATCAAAACGTAGTAAAAAATTAAGAGAAATGAGTGAAAATGAAGGGAGAAAGTAGTGAAAGACTATTCATGTAGATATGAGCAAGGAGGTTGAGATCATACCGGCGGTGATTCATCGAGATCATCGTTATTAGAAGTTAAATGTACTTGGTGAGAGTAGTCTAGGATGGGTGACTTCTTGATTTGTCTTCTTGTTGAACGTTCTTTTTATTATTGTTTCAATGCTTCCCCGCGTGTTGAAACATTTAAGTTTGGAGAACATCCTCTAGTAGAACTTATGTAATGATGTCGGGGATTCAATGCGGGTTGAAGATTCGTGCTCTAGAGAAACGAGATCAAAACGTAGTAAAAATTAAGAGAATTGAGTGAAAATCAAGGTAGAAAGTAGTGAAAGACTATTCATGTAGATATGAGCGAGGAGGTTGAGATCATACCACCGGTGATTCATCGGATCCATCATTATTTAGAAGTTAAATGTACTTGGCTGAGAGTAGTCTAGGATGGGTGACCTTTTGATTTGTCTTAACGTGTTGAACGCCTTCTTTTTCTATTATTGTTTCAATATTTTTTTTGATGTGTAATGGAAACTGAAATGAAACTGAGCGCAACATCTGATAGAACTTATGTAATGATGTCGGGGATTCAAGTAGCAGGTTAGTTCGATGCTCTAGAGAAACGAGATCGAAACGTAGTAAAGTGGAAAATTGAGTGAAAATGAAGGAGAATGTGGTGAAAGACTATTCATGTACATATGAGCGCGAGAAGCGGTTGAGATCGTACACGATAATTCATCGGATCCATCATTATTAGAAGTTAAATGTACTTGGGCGAGAGTAGTCTAGGATGGGTGACCTGCGGTTGTCTTCGTGTTGAACGCCTTCTTTTTCTATTATTGTTTCAATGTTTGCCGCTGATGTGTAATGGAAACATTTAACTGGAGAACATCCTCTAGTAGAACTTATGTAATGATGTCGGGGATTCAAGAATCGCTGGTTAGTTCGATGCTCCTAGAGAAACGAGATCAAAACGTAGTAAAAATTAAGAGAATTGAGTGAAAATGAAGGTAGAAAGTAGTGAAAGACGATTCATGTAGATATGAGCAAGGAGGTTGAGATCATACCAATCGATTCATCGCATCACTATTATTCCGAAGTTAAATGTACTTGGCTGAGAGTAGTCTAAGATGGGTGACTTCACGATTTGTGTACTTGTTGAACGCTTCTTCTTTTCTATTATTGTTTCAATGTTTGCCACCGATGTGTAATGGAAACATTTAATGAAGTACATCCTCTAAGAGAACTTATGTAATGATGTCTGTGATTCAAAGATCAGTGGTTAGTTACGATGCTCCTAGAGAAACGAGATCAAAACGTAGTAAAAATTAAGAGAATTGAGGAAAAACGAAGGGAGAATGTGGTGAAAGACTATTCGTGTACATATGGCTTTGGAAGCTGGCGCTATTGAGATCATACCACCGCTCAATGAATTCATGAATCCCATCATTATTCCGAAGTTAAATGTACTTGGCCGAGAGGAGTCTAGGATGGGTGACCTCTTGATTTGTCCTCTTGTTGAACGCATTGTTTTTTTCTATTATCGTTTCAATTTTTCCCTTTGACGTGTAATGGAAACATTTAACTAAAGAAAATCCTCTAGTAGGAACTTGGCAATGATGTCGGGGATTCAAGGCTGAGGTTAGTTCGATGCTCCTGAAACGAGATCAAAACGTAGTAAAATTAAAAGAGAAATGAGTGAAAGAAATGAGAAGGGAGAATGTGGTGAAAGACTATTCATGTACATATGAGCGCGAGAAGTAGACGGTGAGATCATACCACCGGTGATTCATCGGATCCCATCATTGTTCAAGTTAAATGTCAAAGGTAGAGTAGTCTAGGATGGGTGACCTCTTGATTTATCTTCTTGTTGAATGCCTTCTTTTTTCTATTATTGTTTCAATTTTTGCCCGATGTGTAATGGAAACATTTAATTGGAGAACATCCTCTAGTAGAACTTATGTAATGATGTAGGGGATTCAAGGCTGGCAGGTTGGTTCGATGCTCCCACAGAAACGAGTTCAAAACGTAGTAAAAATTAAGAGAAATGAGTGAAAATGAAGGTAGAAAGTAGTGAAAGACTATTCATGTAGATATGAGCAAGGAGGTTGAGATGGCCTTTTGATGATTCATCGGATCCCATCATTATTCCGAAGTTAAATGTACTTGGGCGGGAGTAGTCTAGGATGGGTGACTTCTTGATTTGTCTTCTTGTTGAACGCCTTCTTTTTTTCTATTGTTGTTTCAATGTTTGCCACGATGTGTAATGGAAACATTTTAGCTGGAGAACATCCTCTGAAGTAGAACTTATGTAATGATGTCGGGGATTTAATTTGAGTTAGTTCGATGCTCTAGAAGAAACGAGATCGAAACGTAGTAAAAATTAAGAGAATTGAGTGAAAATGAAGGGAGAATGTGGTGAAAGACTATTCATGTACATATGAGCGCGAGAAGCGGACGGTTGAGATCATGCCACCGATGGTGCATCGGATCCCATCATTATTCCGAAGTGCACTATTCTTGGCTGAGAGTAGTCTAGGATGGGTGACCTCTTGATTTGTCCTCTTGTTGAACGCATTGTTTTTCTATTATTGTTACAATTTTTTCTGATGTGTAATGGAAACATTTAACTAAAGAAAATCCTCTAGTAGAACTTATGTAATGATGAAAAGGATTCCAAGGCTGAGTTAGTTCGATGCTCTAGAGAAGCCGAGATCAAAACGTAGTAAAAATTAAGAGAAATGAGTGAAAATGAGAGGAGGAATGTGGTGAAAGACTATTCATGTGTGTACATATGGGCGCGAGCGACAGTTGAGATCATACCACCGGTGATTCATCGGATCCATCATTGATACAAGTTAAATGTGCCAGGTGAGAGTAATCTAGGATGGGTGACCTCTTGATTTGTCTTCTTGATGAACGCCTTCTTTTTCTATTAGTGTTTCAATTTTGCCACGATGTGGCAATGGAAACATTTGGCGGAGGGCATCCTGCAGTAGAACAAATGAAATGATATAGGGAATTCAAGGCGGGTTAGTTCGATGCTCCTATAGAAACGAGATCAAAATGTAGTAAAAATTAAGAGAAATGAGTGAAAATGAAGGGAAAGTGGTAGAAAGCTATTCATGTACATATGAAGGCGAGAGAAGCGAGGCGGATGAGATCATACCCTTTAGTGAGTCATCGGATCCCATCATTATTCCGAGGTTAAATGCTTGGTAGGAAATAGTCTAGGATGGAGTGACCTCTTGATTTGTCTTCTTGTTGAATGCCTTCTTTTTTCTATTGTTTCAATTTATGCCTCGTATGTAATGGAAGCATTTAAGCTGGAGAACATCCTGCAAAGTAAAACTTATGTAATGATATGAGATTCATTTTGAGTTGAATTCCGATGCTCCTAGAGAAACGAGTTACAAAAATGATAAAAATTAAGAAAGCCATCACTTGAAAATGAAGGGAGGAAGCTAGTGAAAGACTATTTGAATACGGATATGAGCAAGGTGGTTGAGATCATACCACCGGTGATTCATGATATCCCATCATTATTTGGAAGTTAAATGTACTTGGTTGAGAGTAGTCTAGGATGGGTGACCTCTTGATTTGTCTTCTTGTTGAATGCCTTCTTTTTTCTATTATGGTTTCAATTTATACTACCGATGTATAATGGAAACATTTAACTTGGAGAACATCCTACAGTAGAACTTATGTAATGATGTCGGGGATTCAAGAATGCTGAGTTAGTTCGATGCTCCAGAGAAACTAGATCAAAACGTAGTAAAAATTAAGAGAAATGTGTGAAAATGAAGGGAGAAAGTAGTGAAAGACTATTCATGTATATATGAGAGCGAGAAGCGGACATTTTAGACCATACCACCACTAATTCATCGGATCAAGTCATCATTACAATGTTAAATGTAGGTTGTTGAGAGTAGTCTAGGATGGGTGACCTCTTGATTTGTCCTCTTGTTGAATGCATTGTTTTTCTATTATTGTTTCAATTTTTCCACTGATGTGTAATGGAAACATTTAACTAAAGAAAATCCTCTAGTATAACTTATGTAATGTATGTCGGGGATTCAAGACTGCGGGTTGGTTCGATGCTCTAGAGAAACGAGATCAAAACGTAGTAAAAATGAAGAGAAATGAGTGAAAATGAAGGGAGAATGTGGTAAAAGACTATTCATGTACATATGAGCGCGAGGAAGTAGAGCGGTTGAGATCATACCACCGAGGTGATTCATCGGATCCACATCATTATTCCGAAGTTAAATGTACTTGGCTAAGAGTAGTCTAGGATGGGGTGACCTCTTGATTTGTCTTCTTGTTGAACGCCTTCTTTTTTCTATTATTGTTTCAATTTTTGCCACTGATGTGTAATGGAAACATTTAAGCTGGAGAACATCTGTCTAGTAGAACTTATGTAATGATGTCGGGAGTCGAAATTATGAGGTTAGTTCGATGCTCTAGAGAAACGAGATCAAAACGTAGTAAAAATTAAGAGAAATAGTGAAAATGAAGGGAGAATGTGGTGAAAGACTATTCATGTAGGTATGAGCGCAAGAGAACGCGAGCGGTTGAGATCATACCACCGGTGATTCATCGGATCCATCATTATTCCGAAGTCAAATGTCATTGGTCGAGAGTAATCTCACAGGATGGGTGACCTCTTGATTTGTCTTCTTGTTGAACGCCTTCTTTTTCTATTATTGTTTCAATGTTTGCCATTGATGTGTAATGGAAACATTTAGCTGATGAACATCCTACAGTAGAACTTATGTAATGATGTCGAGGAGTTAAGGCGGGTTAGTTCGATGCTCACAGATAAACGAGATCAAAACGTAGTAAAATTTAAGAGAAATGAGTGAAAATGAAGAGAGAAAGTGGTGAAGGACTATTCATGTAGATATGAGCAAAGAGGTTGAGATCATACCACAGGTGATTCATCGAGATCCAGTCATTATTAAAAGTTAAATGTACTTGGTGAGAGTAGTCTAGGATGGGTGACTTCTTGGTTTGTCTTCTTGTTGAACGCCTTCTTTTTTCTATTATTGTTTCAATTTTGCCGACGTGTAATGGAAACATTTAGCTAGAGAGCATCCTCTAGTAGAACTTATGTAATGATGTCGGGGATTCAAGGCTAAGGGTTAGTTCGATGCTCTAAGAAACGAGATCCAAAACGTAGTAAAAATTAAGAGAATTGAGTGAAAATGAAGGTAGAAAGTAGTGAAAGACTATTCATGTAGATATGAGAGCCCCGAGAAAGCGGCGGTTGAGATCATACCACCTGTGATTCATCAGATCCATCATTATTCCGAGTTAAATGTACTTGGCGAAAGTAGTCTAGGATGGGTGACTTGACTTGATTTGTCTTCTTGTTGAACGCCTTCTTTTTTCTATTATTGTTTGAATGTTTGCCACAATGTGTAACGGAAACATTTAATGCGAGAACATCCTCTAGTAGAACTTATGTAATGATGTCGGGGATTCAAGGTAGTTAGTTCGATGCTCTTAGAAAACGAGATCAAAACGTAGTAAAAATTAAAGAGAAATGAGTGAAAATGAAGGGAGAATGTGGTGAAAGACTATTCATGTATAGATGTGAGCGCGAGAAAGCGAGCGGTTGAGATCATACCACCGGTGATTCATCGAGATCCCATCATTTATTCCGAAGTTAAATGTACTTGGGTGAGAGTAGTCTAGGATGGGGTGACCTCTTGATTTGTCTTACCTGTTGAACACATACTTTTTTCTATTATTGTTTCAATGTTTGCACGATGTGTAATGGAAACATTTAAGTTTGGAGAACATCCTACGAGTAGAACTTATGTAATGATGTCGGGGATTCAAGGAAACTGCAGGGTTAGTTCGATGCTCTAGAGAAACGAGATCAAAACGTAGTAAAATTTAAGAGAATTGAGTGAAAATGAAGGCGAGGAAAGTGGTGAAAGACTATTCATGTAGATATTGGCGAGGAGAGAGCGGTTGAGATCATACCACCGGTGATTCATCGGATCCATCATTATTCCGAAGTTAAATGTACTTGGTGAGAGTAGTCTAGGATGGGTGACTTCTTGGTTTGTCTTCTTGTTGAACGCCTTCGCTTTCTATTATTGTTTTAATTTTGCAACGATGTGTAATGGAAACCTTTAGAGGAGAACATCCTCTAGTAGAACTTATGTAATGATGTCGGGGATTCAAAACTTGCGGGTTAGTTCGATGCTCCTAGAGAAACGAGATCAAAACATAGTAAAAATTAAGAGAAATGAGTGAAAATGAAGGAGAGAGAAGTAGTGAAAGACTATTCATGTAGATATGAGCGCGAGAGCGGGCGGTTGAGATCATACCACCGGTGATTCATCGGATCCCATCATTATTCGAAGTTAAATGTACTTGGTGAGAGTAGTCTAGGATGGGTGACCTCTTGATTTGTCTTCTTGTTGAACGCCTTCTTGTTTCTATTATTGTTTAAATTTTTGCCCTTTGATGTGTAATGGAAACATTTGTTGGGAGAACATCCTCTAAGTAGAACTTATGTAATGATGTCGAGGATTCAAGGCTACGAGGGTTAGTTCGATGCTCTAGAGAAACGAGATCAAAACGTAGTAAAAATTAAGAGAAATGAGTGAAAATGAAGGGAGAAACTAGCCAAAGACTATTCATATAGATATGAGCGCGAGAAGCGAGGGAGGTTGAGATCATACCACAGGTGATTCGTCGGATCCATCATTATTCCGAAGTTAAATGTACTTGGTGAGAGTAGTCTAGGATGGATGACTTCTTGATTTGTCTTGCATGTTGAACGCCTTCTTTTTCTATTATTGTTTCAATTTTTGCCATGATGTATGATGGAAACATTCGTGCGGGAGAACATCTTACAGTAGAACTTATGTAATGATGTCGGGGATTCAAGAATGAGTTAGTTCGATGCTCCTAGAGAAAAACGAGATCAAAACATAGTAAAAATTAAGAGAATTGAGTGAAAATGAAGGTAAGTGGTGAAAGAGCTATTCATGTAGATATGAGCGCGAGAAGCGAGGGCGGTTGAGATCATACCACCAGTGATTCATCAAAATCACATCATTATTCCGAAGTTAAATGTACTTGGTAAGAGTAGTACTAGGATGGGTGACCTCTTGATTTGTCTTCTTGTTGAACGCCTTCTTTTTTTCTATTATTGTTTCAATTTTGCCACGATGTGTAATGGAAACATTTAAGCTGGAGAACATCCTAAAGTAGAACTTATGTAATGATGTCGGGGATTCGAAAGCTGAGTTAGTTCGATGCTCATACAGAAACGAGATCAAAACGTAGTAAAAATTAAGAGAGAATGAGTGAGAGAAATGAAAAATGAAGGAAAGTAGTGAAAGACTATACATGTAGATATGAGCGCGAGCGGGGAGGTTGAGATCATACCAGCGGTGATTCATCGAGATCCCATCATTATTCCAAAGTTAAATGTACTTGACAGATAGTAGTCTAGGATGGGTGACTTTGCTGATTTGTCTTCTTGTTGAACGCGTTCTTTTTTCTATTATTGTTTCAATTTTTCCACTTGATGTATAATGGAAACATTTAGCAGGGAGAACATCCTCTAGTAGAACTTATGTAATGATGTCGGGGATTCAAGGCTTGAGGGTTAGTTCGATGCTCATAGAAAACGAGATCAAAACGTAGTAAAAATTGAAAAAAATGAGTGAAAATCAAGGTAGAAAGTAGTGAAAGACTATTCATGTAGATATGAGCAAAGAGGGCGGTTGAGATCATACCACCGGTGATTCATCGGATCCATCATTATTAAGATGTTAAATGTACTTGGGAGAGTAGTCTTTAGGATGGGTGACTTCACGATTTGTGTAGCTTGGTGAACGCACTTCTTTTTTCATTATTGTTTCAATGTTTGCCCCGATGTGTAATGGAAACATTTAGTAGAGAACATCCTACAGTAGAACTTATGTAATGATGTCGGGGATTGAAGAAAGCTGGTTAGTTCGATGCTCTAGAAATGAGATCAAAACGTAGTAAAAATTAAGAGAATTGAGTGAAAATGAAGGGAGAATGTGGTGAAAGACTATTCATGTACATATGAGCGCGAGGAAAAGCGAGGGCGGTTGAGATCATACCACCGATGATTCATCGAGATCCCAGCATTATTCCGAAGTTAAATGTACTTGGCTGAGAGTAGTCTTGGATGGGTGACCTGTTGATTTGTCTTCGTGTTGAACGCCTTCTTTTTCTATTATTGTTTCAATTTTTACCGATGTGTAATGGAAACATTTAACGGAGAACATCCTACAGTAGAACTTATGTAATGATGTCGGGGATTCGAAGGCTGAGGGTTAGTTCGATGCTCTAGAGAAACGAGATCAAAACGTAGAAAAAATTAAGAGAGAATGAGTAAAAATGAAGGTAGAAAGTAGTGAAAGACTATTCATGTAGATATGAGCAAGGAGGTTGAGATCATACCACCGGTGATTCATCGAATCCCATCATTATTCCGAAGTTAAATGTACTTGGCCTAAAGTAGTCTAGGATGGGTGACTTCTTGATTTGTCTTCTTGTTGAACGCCTTCTTTTTTCTATTATTTTTCGATGTTTGCCAGATGTGTAATGGAAACATTTAGCTGGAGAACATCCTCTAGTAGAACTTATGTAATGATGTCGGGGATTCAAGGGCTTGCAGGGTTAGTTCGATGCTCCTAGAAACGAGATCAAAACATAGTAAAAATTAAAGAGAAATGAGTGAAAATGAAGGGAGAATGTGGTGAAGGACTATTCATGTACATATGAGCGCGAGAAGCGGGCGGTTGAGATCGTACCACAGGTGATTCATCGGATCCATCATTATTCCGAAGTTAAATGTACTTGGGCGAGAGTAGTCTAGGATGGGTGACCTCTTGATTTGTCTTCTTGATGAACGCATTCTTTCTATTATTGTTACGATTTTTGCCACATTATGTGTAATGGAAACATTTGACTAGAAGAAAATCCTCTAGTAGAACTTATGTAATGATGTCGGGGATTCAAGGCTTGAGGGTTAGTTCGATGCTCTAGAGAAACGAGATCAAAACGTAGTAAAAATTAAGAAAAATGAGTGAAAATGAAGGGAGAAAGTAGTGAAAGACTATTCATGTAGATATGAGCGCGAGAAGCGGAGGTTGAGATCATACCACCCCCGATTCATCGGATCCCATCGTTATTACGAAGTTAAATATACTTGGGTGAAAGTAATCTAGGATGGAGTGACCTCTTGATTTGTCTTCTTGTTGAACGCCTTCTTTTTTCTATTATTGTTTCAATTTTTGCCTATTTGTGTAATGGAAACATTTTTAGCAGGAGAACATCCTCTGATGGAACTTAAGTAACGATGTCGAAGTTAGGAAGACTGCAGGTTAGTTCGATGCTCTAGAGAAACGAAATCAAAACGTAGTAAAAATTAAGAAGAAATGAGTAAAATGAAGGAGAAAGTAGTGAAAGACTATTCATGTAGATATGAGCGCGAGAAGCGAGCGGTTGAGATTCGAGCCACCGGTGATTCATCGGATCCATCATTATTCCAAAGTTAAATGTGCCATTAAATGAAAGTAGTCTTGGATGGGTGACCTCTTGATTTGTCTTCTTGTTGAACGCCTTCTTTTTTCTATTATTGTTTCAATTTTTGCCACGATGTGTAATGCAAACATTTAATGGAGAACATCCTCTAGTAGAACTTATGTAATGATGTGAGGGATTCAAGGCTGAGAATTAGACTGATGCTCCTAGAGAAACGAGATCAAAAACGTAGTAAAAATTAAGAGAAATGAGTGAAAATGAAGGGAGAAAGTGGTGAAAGACTATTCATGTAGATATGAGCGCGAGAGCGGGCGGTTGAGATCATACCCCAGGTGATTCATCGGATCCCATCACATTATTCCGAAGTTAAATGTACTTGGTGAGAGTAGTACAGGATGGGTGACCTCTTGATTTGTCTTCTTGATGAACGCCTTCTTTTTTCTATTATTGTTTCAATTTTTGCACCGATGTGTAATGGAAACATTTAAGCTGGAGAACATCCTCTAGTAGAACTTATGTAATGATGTCGGGGATTCAAAGGCTGAAAAGTTATTTCGATGCTCCTAGAAATCGAGATCCAGAAACGTATTAAAAATTAAAGAAATGAGTGAAAATGAAAGGAGAAAGTAGTGAAAGACTATTCAAGTAGCCAGATATGAGCGCGAGAAGCCAGGAGGTTGAGATCATACCACGAGTAATTCATCGGATCCAATCATTATTCCGAAGTTAAATGTACTTGGGCGAGAGTAGTCTAGGATGGGTGACCTCTTGGTTAGTCTTCTTGTTGAACGCACTTCTTTTACCCATTATTGTTTCAATTTTTGCCACGATGTATAATGGAAACATTTAACTTGAGAACATCCTCTAGTAGAACTTATGTAATGATGTCGGGGATTCAAGGCTGAGTTAGTTCGATGCTCCTAGAGAAACGAGATCAAAACGTAGTAAAATTTAAGAGAAATGAGTGAAAATGAAGGGAGAAAGTAGTGAAAGAGTATTCATGTAGATATGAGCGCGAGAAGCAGGCGGTTGAGATCATACTACCAGTAATTCATCAGATCCAATCATTATTCCGAAGTTAAATGTACTTTGTTGAGAAAGTAGTCTTGGATGGGTGACCTACTTGATTTGTCTTCATGTTGAACGCATACTTTTTGCTATGATTGTTTCGATTTTTGCCACGATGTGTAATGGAAACATTTAACTTGGAGAACATCCTCTGTAGAACTTATGTAATGATGTCGGGGATTCAAGACTGCGGGTTAGTTCGATGCTCCTAGAGAAACGAGATCAAAACGTAGTAAAAATTAAGAGAAATAAGTGAAAATGAAGGGAGAAAGTGAAGCAGGCGGTTGAGATCATACCACCAGTGATTCATCAGATCCATCATTATTAGAAGTTAAATGTACTTGGTTGAGAGTAGTGTTTAGGATGGGTGACCTCTTGATTTGTCTTCTTGATGAACGCCTTCTTTTTTCTATTATTGTTTCAATTTTTGCCTCGATGTGTAATGGAAACATTTAACTGGAGAACATCCTCTAGTAGAACTTATGTAATGATGTCGGGGATTCAAGGCTGCGGGTTAGTTCGATGCTTCCCATAGAGAATCGAGATCAAAACGTAGTAAAAATTAAGAGAAATGAGTGAAAATGAAGGGAGAAAGTAGTGAAAGACTATTCATGTAGATATGAGCGCGAGAAGCAG
This sequence comes from Linum usitatissimum, assembly GCA_030674075.2. Lineage (NCBI taxonomy): Eukaryota > Viridiplantae > Streptophyta > Magnoliopsida > Malpighiales > Linaceae > Linum > Linum usitatissimum. Next base: position 11,407 of record JAUJYP020000017.1, on the reverse strand, counting down.
GAGGTTGAGATCATACCACCAGTGATTCATCAGATTCCATCATTATTCTGAAGTTAAATGTACTTGGTGAAAGTAGTCTAGGATGGGTGACCTCTTGATTTGTCTTCTTGTTGAACGCCATCTTTTTTTCTATTATTGTTTCAATTTTTGCCTTGATGTGTAATGGAAACATTTAACTGGAGAACATCCTCCAGTAGAACTTATGGAACGATGTCGGGGATTCAGGACTTGCCGGGTTAGTTCGATGCTCCTAGAGAAACGAAATCAAAACGTAGTAAAAATTAAGAGAAATGAGTCAAAATGAAGGGAGAAAGTAGTGAAAGACTATTCATGTAGATATGAGCGGGAGAAGCAGGTTGAGATCATACCACCGGTGATTCATCGGATCCCATCATTATTCCGAAGTTAAATGTACTTGGCTGAAAGTAGTCTTGGATGGGTGACCTCTTGATTTGTCTTCTTGTTGAACGCCTTCTTTATCTATTATTGTTTAAATTTTTGCCCTGATGTGTAATGGAAACATTTAACTGGAGAACATCCTCTAGTAGAACTTATGTAATGATGTCGGGGATATAAGACATGGGTTAGTTCGATGCTCCTAGAAAAACGAGATCAAAACGTAGTAAAAATTAAGAGAAATGAGTGAAAATGAAGGGAGAAAGTAGTGAAAGAGTATTCATGTAGATATGAGTGCGAAAGCAGAGGTTGAGATCATACCACCCGTGATTCATCGCATCCAATCATTATTCAGAAGTTAAATGTACTTGGTGAGAGTAGTCACAGGATGGGTGACCTGCTGATTTGTCTTCTTGTTGAACGCCTTCTTTTTTCTATTATTGTTTCAATTTTTGCCCTTATGTGTAATGGAAACATTTAAGCTGGAGAACATCCTCTAGTAGAACTTATGTAATGATGTCGGGGATTTTTGACTGAGAGTTAGTTCGATGCTCCTAAAGAAACGAGATGAAAATGTAGTAAAAATTAAGAGAAATGAGTGAAAATGAAGGGAGAAAGTAGTGAAAGAGTATTCATGTAGATATGCGCGCGAGAAGCAGAAAGTTGAGATCATACCACCGGTAATTCATCGGATCCAATCATTATTCCGAAGTTAAATGTCACCAAGTGAGAGTAATCTGAGATGGATTTAGCCTCTTGGTTTGTGAACAAGGTGAACTCCTTCTTTTTTCTATTATTATTTCAATTTTTGCCATGATGTATAATGGAAACATTTAACTTGAGAACATCCTCTAGTAGAACTTATGTAATGATGTCGGGGATTCGAAATTTGCGGGTTAGTTCGATGCTCTAGAGAAACGAGATCGAAACGTAGTAAAATTTAAGAGAAATGAGTGAAAATGAAGGGAGAAAGTAGTGAATGAGTATTCATGTGTAGATATGAGCGCAAAAAGCAAGGCGGTTGAGATCATACCACAGATAAATTTCATCGGATCCGATCATTATTAAGAGAGTTAGAATGTACTTGGCTGAAAGTAGTCTTGGATGGAAAAGCTGCTTGATTTGTCTTAGCATTGAACACTTTCTTTTTTTCTATGATTGTTTCAATTTTTTTGCCCTGATGTGTAATGGAAACATTTGAGCGGAGAACATCCTACTTGTAGAACTTATGTAATGATGTCGGGGATTCAAGGCTTGAGTTAGTTCGATGCTCCTGATTAACGAGATCAAAACGTAGTAAAAATTAAAAAAAATGAGTGAAAATGAAGGAAAAAAGTGGTGAAAGACTATTCATGTAGATATGAGCGGAAGAAGCCGGTTGAGATCATACCACAGGTGATTCATCGGATCCCATCATTATTCCAAAGTTAAGAGTAACACTTGGGCGAAAATAGACTAGGATGGGTGACCTGTAGATTTGTCTTAGCATTAGTGAACGCCTTCTTTTTCTATTATTATTTGATTTTGCCCTTATGTATAATGCAAACATTTAACTAGGATGGTGAGCCTCTTGGGTGTATCTTGGTGAACTCCTTTGCTTTTTCTATTATTGTTTCAATTTTGCCATTTTGATGTGTAATGGAAACATTTAACTAGAGAACGTCTACCAGTAGAGCTTATGTAATGATGTCGGGGATTCGAGGAAGTTTGCGGGTTAGTTCGATGTTCATAAAGAAACGAGATTGAAACGTAGTAAAAATTAGGAGAAATGAGTGAAAATGAAGGGAGAAAGTAATTGAAAGGTTATTCGTATAGATATGAGCGCGAGAAGCGGGTGGTTGAGATCTTACCACCGGTAATTCATCAAATCCCATCATTATTCCGAAGTTAAATGTAGTTGGATGAGAGTAGTCTAGGATGGGTGACCTCTTGATCGATCCTCTTGTTGAACCCCTTCTTTTTTCTATTATTCCTGCTATTTTTGCCCAGAGGTATTATGTCTGAAACATTTTTAATAGATAATATCCTCTGAGTGGAACTTGTATATAGCAATGATGTAGGGAAGGCAGAGGGCTAAGGTTAAATGGAGTACTCATACAAAAACGAGATCAAAACATAGTAAAAATTAAGAAGACGAAGTGAAAATGAAGGGAGAAAGTAGTGGAAGAATATTCATGTACATATGAGCGCGAAAGCGGACGGTTGAGATCGTACCACTAGTAATTCATCGGATCACGTCATCATTCCAAAGTTAAATATACTTGGCATAGAATAGTGTAGGATGGTTGACTTGTTGATTTGTCCTCTTGTTAAACGCATTCTTTTTTCTATTATTATTTCAATTTTGCCCTAAGTGTAATGGAAACATTGTTAACAGAGAATATCTCTAAAGTAGAAGTTATATAATGATGTCGGGGATTCAAGGCTGAGATTAGTTTGATGCTCCTAGAGAAACGAAATCAAAACGTAGTAAAAATTAAGAGAAATGAGTGAAAATGAAGGGACAAAGTAGTGAAAGACTATTCATATACATATCGGAGGGCGAGAAGCAGACATTTGAGATCACATAACCCTTTAATTCATCAGATCCCGTCATCATTCCAAAGTTATATTTACTTTGTTGAGAGTAGTCTAGGATGGGTGACCTATTGATCCGTCCTCTTGTTGAACCCCTTCTTTTTCTATTATTCATGCCATTTTTGGCCCGATGTGTAATGGAATCGTTTTAACTAGATAACATCCTCTAGTAGAACTTATGTAATGATGTCGGGGATTGACAACTGGTGGTTGGGGTTTGATTTAATTAGAGAAACGAGATCAAAACGTAGTAAAAATTAAGAGAAATGAGTGAAAATGAAGGGAGAAAGTAGTGAAAGACTATTCATGTACATATGTTTTTGAGAAGCGGACAGTTGAGAGATCATACCAACTAGTAATTCATCGGATCCCGTCATCATTCAGAAGTTAATTGTACTTAGGTCAGAAGAAGTCTAGGATGGGTGACCTCTTGATCTTTCCTGTTGTTGAACACCTTCTCTTTTCCATTATTGTTCCTATTTTTGCCCCGGATGTGTACTTTGCATAACGTTTTAACTAGATAACATCCTCTGGTTGAACTTGTGTAATGATGTCGAGGAACCAGGACTATGAAGGGTTAGTTTGATGCTCCTATAGAAACCCGATAAAATCGTAGTAAAAGTTAAGAGAAATGAGTGAAAATGAAGGGAGAAAGTAGTGAAAGACTATTCATGTACATATGAGCGCGAGAAGTAGACGGTTGAGATCATACCACTTAGTAATTCATCGGATCGCATCATCATTCGAAAGTTTTCTTTCTATTATTGTTTCAATTTTTGCCCACGATGTGAAATGGAAACATTTGGCGGGAGAACATCCTACAGTAGAACTTATGTAATGATGTCGGGAATTCAAGAGCAGGTTGGTTCGATGCTCCTAGAGAAACGAGATTAAAACGTAGTAAAAATTAAGAGAAATGAGTGAAAATGAAGGGAGAAACTATTGAAGAACTATTCATGTAGATATGAGCGCGAGAAGCAGGCGGTTGAGATCATTCCACCGGTAATTCATCGGATATCCCATCATTATTTCGAAGTTAAATGTACTAGGATGAGAGTAGTCTAGGATGGGTGACCTCTTGATTTGTCTTCTTGTTGAACGCCTTCTTTTTTCTATTATTGTTTCGGTTTTTTGCCACGATGTGTAATGGAAACATTTAACTAGAGAACATCCTCTAGTAGAACTTATGTAATGATGTCGGGGATTCAAGATAAGGGGTTAGTTCGATGCTCCTAGAGAAACGAGATCAAAACGTAGTAAAAATTATGAGAAATGAGTGAAAATGAAGGGAGAAAGTAGTGAAAGACTATTCATGTAGATATGAGCGCGAGAAGCGGTGGTTGAGATCTTACCACCAGTAATTCATCAGATCCCATCATTATTCCGAAGTTAAATGTAGTTGGCTAAGAGTAGTCTAGGATGGGTGACCTCTTTATCAGTCCTCTTGTTGAACCCCTTCCTTTTTCTATTATTGTTGCTATTTTTGCCCCGATGTGTAATGCAAACATTTTATAACTAGATAACATCCTCTAGTGGAACTTATGTAATGATGTCGGGGAACCGAGACTGCGGGTTACTTCGATGCTCCTACCAAAACATAGTAAAAATTAAGAAAATTAAGTCAAAATGAAGGGAGAAAGTGGTGAAAGACTATTCATGTATATTTGAGTGCAAGAAGCAGACATTTGAGATCATACCACTAGTAATTCATCAGATCCCGTCATCATTTCGAAGTTAACTGTACTTGGCTGAGAATAGTCTAGGATGGGTGTCCTCTTCATTTGTCCTCTTGTTGAACGCCTTCTTTTTTCTATTATTGTTACTATTTTGGCCCATATGTGTAATGGAAACGTTTTAACTAGATAACATCCTCTAGTGGAACTTGTGTAATGATATCGAGTAACCGAGGCTACGGGTTAGTTTGATGCTCGTACAAAAACGAGATCAAAACGTAGTAAAAATTAAGAGAAATGAGTGAAAATGAAGGGAGAAAGTAGTGGAAGACTATTCATGTACATATGAGCGCGAGAAGCAGACGGTTGAGATCATACCACTAGTAATTCATCGGATCCCGTCATCATTCCAAAGTTAAATGTACTTGGCTTAGAATAGTGTAGGATAGTTGACGTCTTGATTTGTCCTCTTGTTAAACGCATTCTTTTTTCTATTATTATTTAGATTTTTGCTCTGATGTGTAATGGAAACATTTAACTAGAGAACATCCTCTAGTAGAACTTATGTAATGATGTCGGGGATTCAAGACTGCGGTTTAGTTTGATGCTCCTAGAGAAACGAGATCAAAACGTAGTAAAAATTAAGAGAAATGAGTGAAAATGAAGGAAGAAAGTAGTGAAAGACTATTCATATACATATGAGAGCGAGAAGCTGACATTTGAGATCACATAACCACTAATTCATCAAATCTCGTCATCATTCCGAAGTTATATGTACTTTGCTGAGAGTAGTCTAGGATGGGTGACCTATTGATCTGTCCTCTTGTTGAACCTTTCTTTTTTCTAATTTGGTTGCTATTTTTGGCCTGATGTGTAATGAAAACGTATAGCTAGATAAAATCATCTAGTAGAACTTATGTAATGATGTCGAGGGAACCGAGATTGCTGGTTAGTTTGATGATCCTAAAAATTGAGATCAAAACGTAGTGAAAATTAAGAGAAATAAGTGAAAATGAAGGGAGTAAGTAGTGAAAGACTATTCATGTACATATGAGCGTGAGAAGCAAACGGTTGAGATCATACCACCACTAATTCATCGGATCCCGTCATCATTCCGAAGTTAAATGTACTTGTCTGAAAGTAGTCTAGGATGGGTGACCTCTTGATCTTTCCTCTTGTTGAACCCCTTCTCTTTTCTATTATTGTTGCTATTTTGGCCCAGATGTGTAATTGAAACGTTTTAACTAGATAACATCCTCTAGTGGAACTTGTGTAATGATGTCAGGAAACCGAGACTGCGGGTCAGTTTGATGCTCCTACAGAAACAAGATCAAAAAGTAGTAAAAATTAAGAGAAATGAGTGAAAATGAAGGGAGAAAGTAGTGAAAGACTATTCATGTACATATGAGCGCGAGATGCATACATTTGAGATCATACCACTAGTAATTCATCGTATCCCGTCATCATTCCGATGTTAAATGTACTTGGCTGAGAATAGTTTAGGATGGGTGTCCTCTTGATTTGTCCTCTTGTTGAACGCCTTCTTTTTTCTATTATTGTTACTATTTTTGCCTATATGTGTAATGGAAACGTTTTAACTAGATAACATCCTCTAGTGGAACTTGTATAATGATGTCTGGTAACCGAGACTACGGGTTAGTTTGATGCTCGTACAAAAACGAGATCAAAATGTAGTAAAAATTAAGAGAAATGAGTGAAAATGAAGGGAGAAAGTAGTGGAAGACTATTCATGTACATATGAGCGCGTGAAGCAGACGGTTGAGATCATACCACAAGTAATTCATCGGATTCCGTCATCATTCCAAAGTTAAATGTACTTGGCTTAGAATAGTGTAGGATGGTTGACTTCTTGATTTGTCCTCTTGTTAAACGCATTCTTTTTTCTATTATTATTTCAATTTTTGCCCTGATGTGTAATGGAAACATTTAACTAGAGAACATCCTCTAGTAGAACTTATGTAATGATGTCGGGAATTCAAGACTGCGGGTTAGTTTGATACTCCTAGAGAAGCGAGATCAAAACTTAGTAAAAATTAAGAGAAATGAGTGAAAATGAAGGGAGAAAGTAGTGAAAGACTATTCATGTACATATGAGAGCGAGAAGCAAACATTTGAGATCATATAACCACTAATTCATCGGATCCAGTCATCATTACGAAGTTATATGTACTTTGCTTGAGAGTAGTCTAGGATGGGTGACCTATTGATCTGTCCTCTTGTTGAACCTTTCTTTTTTCTAATTTGGTTGCTATTTTTGGCACGATGTGTAATGGAAACGTATAGCTAGATAAAATCCTCTAGTAGAACTTATGTAATGATGTCGGGGGAACCGAGATTCTTTGGTTAGTTCGATGATCCTAAAAAATGAGATCAAAACTTAGTGAGAATTAAGAGAAATAAGTGAAAATGAATGGAGTAAGTAGTGAAAGACTATTCATGTACATATGAGCGCGAGAAGCAAACGGTTGAGATCATACCATCACTAATTCATCGGATCCAGTCATCATTACGAAGTTAAATGTACTTGTACGAAAGTAGTCTAAGATGGTTGACCTCTTGATCTTTCCTCTTGTTGAACCCCTTCTCTTTTCTATTATTGTTGCTATTTTGGCCCGGATGTGTAATTGAAACGTTTTAACTAGATAACATCCTCTAGTGGAACTTGTGTAATGTTGTCGAGAAACCGAGGCTCAGGGTTAGTTTGATGCTCCTACGAAACAAGATCAAAACGTAGTAAAAATTAAGAGAAATGAGTGAAAATGAAGGGAGAAAGTAGTGAAAGACTATTCATGTACATAAGAGCGCGAGAAGCATACATTTGAGATCATACCATCACTAATTCATCGGATCCGTCATCATTCGAAGTTAAATGTACTTGTCGAAAGTAGTCTAAGATGGTTGACCTCTTGATCTTTCCTCTTGTTGAACCCCTTCTCTTTTCTATTATTGTTGCTATTTTGGCCCGGATGTGTAATTGAAACGTTTTAACTAGATAACATCCTCTAGTGGAACTTGTGTAATGTTGTCGAGAAAGCCGAGAATTTGCAGGTTAGTTTGATGCTCCTACAAAAACAAGATCAAAACGTAGTAAAAATTAAGAGAAATGAGTGAAAATGAAGGGAGAAAGTAGTGAAAGACTATTCATGTATAAAAGAGCGCGAGAAACATACATTTGAGATCATACCACTAGTAATTCATCGTATCCCGTCATCATTCCGAAGTTAAATGTACTTGGTGAGAATAGTCTAGGATGGGTGTCCTCTTGATTTGTCCTCTTGTTGAACGCCTTCTTTTTTCTATTATTGTTACTATTTTTGCCCATATGTGTAATGGAAACGTTTTAACTAGATAACATCCTCTAGTGGAACTTGTATAATGATGTCGGGTAACCGAGACTACGGGTTAGTTTGATGCTCGTCCAAAAACGAGATCAAAACGTAGTAAAAATTAAGAGAAATGAGTGAAAATGAAGGGAGAAAGTAGTGGAAGACTATTCATGTACATATGAGCGCGTGAAGCGGAAGGTTGAGATCATACCACAAGTAATTCATCGGATTCAGTCATCATTCCAAAGTTAAATGTACTTGGCTTAGAATAGTGTAGGATGGTTGACTTCTTGATTTGTCCTCTTGTTAAACGCATTCTTTTTTTCTATTATTATTTCAATATTTGCCACGATGTGTAATGGAAACATTTAATTAGAGAACATCCTCTAGTAGAACTTATGTAATGATGTCGAGGATTCAAGGCTGAGTTGGTTTGATGCTCCTAGAGAAACGAGATCAAAACTTAGTAAAAATTAAGAGAAATGAGTGAAAATGAAGGAAAAAAGTAGTGAAAGACTATTCATGTACATATGAGAGCGAGAAGCAGACATTTGAGATCACATAACCACTAATTCATCAGATCCCGTCATCATTCCGAAGTTATATGTACTTTGCTGAGAGTAGTCTAGGATGGGTGACCTATTGATCTGTCCTCTTGTTGAACCTTTCTTTTTTCTAATTTGGTTGCTATTTTTGGCACATGATGTGTAATGGAAACGTATAGCTAGATAAAATCCTCTAGTATAACTTATTTAAAGATGTCGGGCGCAAAAGAGATTGCTTTGGATAGTTCGATGATCCTAAAATAATGAGATCAAAACGTAGTGAAAATTAAGAGAGAAATAAGTGAAAATGAAGGGAGTAAGTTGTGAAAGTCTATTCATGTACATAAGAGCGCGAGAAGCAAACGGTTGAGATCATACCACCACTAATTCATCGGATCCGTCATCATTCGGAAGTTAAATGTACTTGGTACACAGTAGTCTAGGATGGGTGACCTCTTGATCTTTCCTCTTTTTGAACCCCCTTCTCTTTTCTATTATTGTTTTTTTTTTTTTTTTTTTTTTTTTTTTTTTTTTTTTTTTTTTTTTTTACTATTTTCGCTTGGATGTGTAATTGAAACGTTTTAACTAGATAACATCCTACTAGTGGAACTTGTGTAATGATGTCGGAAACGGCAACAGCTGCGGGTTAGTTTGATGCTCCTACAGAAACAAGATCAAAACGTAGTAAAAATTAAGAGAAATGAGGGAAAATGAAGGGAGAAAGTAGCGAAAGACTATTCATGTACATAAGAGCGCGAGAAGCATACATTTGAGATCATACCACTAGTAATTCATCGTATCCCGTCATCATTCCGAAGTTAAATGTACTTGGTGAGAAATAGTCTAGGATGGGTGTCCTCTTGATTTATCCTCTTGTTGAACGCCTTCTTTTTTTCTATTATTGTTACTATTTTTGCCCATGTGTGTAATGGAAACGTTTTAACTAGATAACATCCTCTAGTGGAACTTGTATAATGATGTCGGGTAACCGAGACTACGGGTTAGTTTGATGCTCGTCAAAAAACGAGATCAAAACGTAGTAAAAATTAAGAGAAATGAGTGAAAATGAAGGGAGAAAGTAGTGGAAGACTATTCATGTACATATGAGCGCGAGAGCAGACGGTTGAGATCATACCACTAGTAATTCATCGGATCTAGTCATCATTCCAAAGTTAAATGTACTTGGCTTAGAATAGTGTAGGATGGTTGACTATAGCAGTTTGTCCTCTTATTAAACGCATTCTTTTTTCTATTAATATTTCAGTATTTGCCACGATGTATAATGGAAACATTTAACTAGAGAACATCCTCTAGTAGAACTTCATGTAATGATGTCGAGGATTCAAGGCTGAGGTTAGTTTGATGCTCTAGAGAAACGAGATCAAAACTTAGTAAAAATTAAGAGAAATGAGTGAAAACGAAGGAAAAAAGTAGTGAAAGACTATTCATGTACATATGAGACGGCAGACATTTGAGATCACATAACCACTAATTCATGAGATCCGTCATCATTAGAAGTTATATGCACTTTCTTTGAGAGTAGTCTAGGATGGGTGACCTATTGATACATCCTCTTGTTGAACCTTTCTTTTTCTAATTTGGTTGCTATTTTGTGATGTGTAATGGAAACGTATAGCTAGATAAAATCCTGGTATAACTTATTTAAAGATGTCGGGGAGGCAGAAGTTATTTGATTAGTTCGATGATCTAAAATAATGAGATCAAAACGTAGTAAAGATTCAGAGAAATGAGTGAAAATGAAGGGAGAAAGTAGTGAAAGACTATTCATGTACATAAAGTGCGAGGAAGCAAACAGTTTAGATCATACCGCACTGTAAATCATCGGATCCGTCATCATTCCAAAGTTAAATGTACTTGGGCGTGAGTAGTCTAGGATGGGTGACCTCTTGATCTGTCCTCTTGTTGAACTACTTCTCTTTTTCTATTATTGTTACAATTTTTTTTGCCCATGATATGTAATTGAAACATTTAAACTAGATAACATCTCTTTAGTAGAACTTGTGTAATGATGTCGAGGATGCAAGGCTGTGGCAGGTTAGTTCGATGCTCCTGGAAGACAAGATCAAAACGTAGTAAAATTTCAGAGAAAAGAGTGAAAATGAAGGGAGAAAGTAGTGAAAGACTATTCATGTACATAAGAGCACGAGAAGCAGACATTTTAGATCAACGCACTAGTAATTCATCGTATCCCGTCATCATTCCAAAGTTAAATGTACTTGGCTGAGAATAGTCTAGGATGGGTGACCTCTTGATTTGATCTCTTGTTGAACGCATTCTTTTTTTCTATTATTGTTACTATTTTTGCCACTATGTATAATGGAAACATTTTTTAACTAGATAACATCCTCTAGTGGAACTTGTATAATGATGTCGGGTAGCAGAGACTACGGGTTAGTTTGATGCTCGTCAAAAACGAGATCAAAACGTAGTAAAAATTAAGAGAAATGAGTGAAAATGAAGGGAGAAAGTAGTGGAAGACTATTTATGTACACTATGAGCGCGAGAAGCAAACAGTTGAGATCATACCACTAGTAATTCATCGGATCCCGTCATCATTCCAAAGTTAAATGTACTTGGCTTAGAATAGTGTAGGATGATTGACTTCTTGATTTGTCCTCTTGTTAAACGCATTCTTTTTTCTATTATTATTTCAATATTTTATACTGATGTGTAATGGAAACATTTAACTAGAGAACATCCTACAAGTAGAACTTATGTAATGATGTCGAGGATTCAAGGCTGAGGTTAGTTTGATGCTCTTTAGAAACGAGATCAAAACTTAGTAAAAAATTAAAATATAGTGAAAATGAAGGAATAAAGTAGTGAAGACTATTCATGTACATATGAG